>NNCF01126516.1:930243-959173 GCA_002313205.1 Laupala kohalensis
AATATGAACTAATAACACAAAAGTTTAATTCTCGAGTTATAAATAATATAAAACTACTTAAGGATCAAATAAATTACATCTTCTAGTCATATTTATCCACGATATAACAATTTGGTAGTAATCGTGCAACCTAAAAAAAAAATCAGAGATCAATAATATGAAAACCTCGTTTCGGATATGAATAAAAAAAAGACAAATCCCTTTTATTTATTCCAATCAAATTGAAATGTATTAACTCATATTAATACCATAGGTTCTTTTCTTTATCTTTCTTCCTATTTCTTTCTTTTCTTCTTTCTTTCTCTCACTTTTCTCTATCGTTGTTTTACTTTTTCTCTCTATCTTTCTTTCTTTCTTTCTTTCTCTCTCTCTCTTCACGTGTATTGTCTAACGTAATTTCACATAATTTGTGATACTTTTATTTTTTCATATATGTCAAAAGAAATTAAATAAATATAGAAAACTTTTGTATAAAATATGAATTAATAACACAAAATTGTATTTCTCGTGTTATAAATCACATTAAACCACTCAAGGAACTAATAAATTACATGTTCTAATAATACAATGATCTACAATATAACACTGGGTCACAAACATAGAAATCTCTTAGATTGCGGTGAACCTCACCGCCAGGTAACAGATTAATCATGTTACGTCGAATGAAAATGGGAGACGGGACCGGGGATCGAACCCGGGACTTTGAGCTTAGCGCGCTCATGCGCCTACCGACTGCGCCATCCCGTTCGCCACCCGTGCCCGTCTACCATTCTCATTCAACTTGAAATTTTGAAAAACTTTTCTAAATTCCTCGTAAAATATGTCATTGAACACTTTCATTTACACATGAAGAAACTAAAATATCGAAACTTAAAGAGAACATGAATAGAAATTATTTTATAGGAAATTGTTCTGTCGTCGCCAGATGAACTTTGTCCCTGCCACGTTGCTGTTTTAATTATATTTTTTAGTATACAAGAAATATTTAACTCTCTCTAATGCCAACAGAGAAATAGAGACTTTCTGTCGCTTCCAAATATGTGCAACACAGATTCTCATAGAATTTGCAACTCGTGAAAATCGTTTAAGATAACATGCTACTTCTTCGCAAAACCACTGCGAAATATTTGTAAAACCAGTTACTGCTGTCAGTGGAATGAAGCCGAAACACAGGAACATAATGTTACAGTCATTCTCCCTTGTTATGCGACACATGGAATGCAAAAATTGGTACGACTTTGCTGACAAAACAGGAAGAAATTAAATTTTCAAACTAATACGCTTGGTAATTATTGTAATAAAAAAGCTACAAACCAACAAATTAACATTCTAGCGAAAGGTGTCGTAATTGTTTGTGGGTCCACGGCTTTCGAAAGTTGACAACTTTTGCTGGAATATGAATTTTCCGGCGCGGCGTCAGGGACATTTGATGTCGAATAAATGATGCTTCCATAAATATTAAAATAGTCCTAGGTCAATTCTCACAATTAATTCGCGGTCGTTATTGCTATCGGATGACAGTCGTGATAACGAAGCGAAACGTCGAGAAACAGTTTTATAGATGAAAGAGATATGAGACGTTAAATGTTTGCCAGAAAACTGTACAACGCTATGAACGCAGTTTTGAGAAAGAGATAGAATTTCATCCCGCAAAAATTGTATCCAATTCAAATATTATAATTCGTTTTGGGTCTATTGAGGTGTGGTCTGATAGACACAGTCCGTGGTCTGATAGAAGAGTCCGTCAAGAAAACAGAGGTGTAAGATATCGGGAACATTTAGCTTTTGACTCTGGCCATGAACGCCTTCATTACTTCACGAAATATATTTCCTCGGAATTTTTGGCGGTTACTTGGGTTTGGTGGTTGCTTGGGTCATTAGTGTTTGGAATCCATTTCACGAGTTAAAAAAGTATCTGCAGTCACTTGTGTCCCTATCTTCTGAAATGACTTGTTGGCTGCAAGGGGGTTAGAAATATTTAAGCAGTAAATAAGTGTTAAGGATGTGTGATTATAAAATAGTTCGATAAATCCTCGATCTAATAATTACAGTATATGATTATTTTTTCCAAATTATTTTACTTTATTATTCTTACAGCTAGTTATTTTTCCCAAGTTTTCATCGTGTAAAAATTTCCTGAAACAATTTTTGTACATTATTTTTTCTCTCATATGTGTTCAAATTACGTGGAGAGTTTATTACACATTAGAGTTTATGAGATAGTTAATATTTTTTTTAAATATATACAAAACAAATTATACATTTAGAAAATGTATTAAACTATTTTTTTAATAAAATTGAATTAACGTACTTCATTAATCGATCAAAAAAACTTAAAATTTAACTGATATAACTCACATAATCATCGACATAAATACGTTTTCTTCGATTAATCTTACGAAATATTCGATTGTTGAATGAATCGCAATTAAATCGCCTATCCCTTAAACTCAGTCGATTGAGGACGGAACTAATTGTTCTGTAATGAAGAATTCGATTTATTTTGTTGTTGTAGTATTTGTAAATGGGAAATGTAGCGTGCTATTGAAGCTTATCTACATGGAGCGATAGGAGGTAAGAGTTGGGTGGTAGGCTACTGTCTGTAGGGGGGCCGGTAAGCTGGGATTACCAACAACTTCGCCCACGTGGAAGGATTGGTACTAGTAGTTAGTAACAGAATTGTTAATAGGAGTAGGAAGTGGATAAAAGAAGGAGAGTTCGCCTTTTAGTAGTCACAGCTTTATGAAATGGGTCATGAATGTGAAAAGCTACACATGTTTTCTGGTCCCGGAGAATGAACTCGGGATGAGTTGGGGATGAGCAAGAACGCTACCACCTGAGCCACCAGAGGGGCGAACAGATTTCGATTGAATGAGAGTTGAACATTGTGAGCGCAAGTTACAGAAAGCTGTTGTACGAGTCACTAGTGCATCTGCCCGGGAGTCATCTGCTAAACTTCTAGTTCTCGCGTCTGCCGTTGCGCATTTAGTAGCATCCAACTCGTTCCGTGACCTCAGGCTGGAAGCTCCCCACAAGTACCAGCCGCATCTCAGGTTACATGCAATGGAACTCAAGCTCCAGCAAAGTGATGCAGGGAGGTCAAATTGTAGAGTTGCAGCGGAGGTGAGTTCAGACATGAACTTGCTCATCTTTTGTTACGTCATGGAGCACAAGCATCGCTGAGGTGCTGTGTGATACAGCTTTGATAAACAGGATGTTTCTTGGTGACCGTGAAGCGGCCATTAACAGAGTACAATAGAACATGGCTTATTCGGACTAACTGGGAAGGGATAATATTGAGAATAGACTGTAACATTAGGTTCTGTAGACAGAACACTTATGTATTCTATACGAAAATTAAATATGTGTATATATATATATATATATATATATATATATATATATATATATATATATATATATAATTTTGTATTATCCATTGCAATATTTAAATCCTTTGAGTTAACAGTGGTTCGAGTTAAGGGAATAACGTAATCGACAGTTCCGCAACACATGACATACGAACCAAAGCACCTTTTAAACTTGTATTGTAGAGCATAAACGTAAATAAAAAAGAATATATTTTGATAACAATATATCATCGGATAAAAGAGGGCAAGATAAATGAAAATGCTGCAATAAATATCCAAAAATTAACTTTCGTAAAGAAGTCGAAACAAATATAATCGGACGTTTTGAAGATTTTAATACAAAACTCTCCTCTTCAAAAATGTTAATATTTATTGAAGTAGATAACGTTACTTACAACGAATGTATTTTAGAAGTGAGGCATGGGCTCTAATGACCTCGATGTTGACGAGCCCTAAAGCCCCACAAAAAAAAAAAAAAAAAAAAAAAAAAANTTGTACTTCGAGACTCGTTTTCTCTTACTTGGCGGTCATGAAGTGCGGCAAGTTTGAGGTTATTTACTTTCTACATAGCTGAAGTTTTAAGTCCTTGGGATAGTTTTGATGCTAGATAGAACTTATATAAAAGTTGTGTTTTATGTCAGTTCTTTATGACCTGCACCATGTTATGAAAATAACATTACCATCGACTCGGAAATTACGTCGACTGCGGTTTGGTGATGAATAAAAAGACAATTTACAAAAATCCCAGAAATTGGATTTTCGGCATTTGAAGTAACAATATTTGCACCGAAAAATTTTAAATAAATAATAATAAACTTTACTGCCAAAAAATGCAGTAGCAAACTGCGTATAACCACGTGGGGGGCAATAAACTAAGTTACTCTCAATTACGTCCTCAGATGAAGCGAAAATGGAAGATCTTTTTACCTCTACAAACAGATTGTCGAAAAATCCTTTCTTGTGAGTTTCTATAATACAAAAGCAACATCATCTCAAATTTTCTAGTTCCCTTCTCGATTTTTCTCATTATTAATGTATCAGTCTGGAGAAATCCGCTTATAAGTATAGATTAACGTACAGGCAGGCGCGTAGACGAAGGGAAAGAAGCACAGGAGGTCCGGGCCGCTCCAGAATTTTTTTGTAAATTTTAAGGAAATTACATCAACTACATAAAATATTGTTAATTAACCATTTGTTAATTAATTTCGTAAATTAAACAACTAAATAAAAATTAAAAAAATAATGACAAAAACTTTGAAGTTAACTCAATAATTTTTGGCGAGAAGTTAGGGCCCCTCCAGAAATAAATTTCTGTCTACAGGTCCGCGAAGAACTTACAAAATGTTGAATTCATCATTATCACAGACCCGCCCCTGAATCTCGCCAAATCGTGTGTAAACGACGCACCAACAATTTTCATTCGCTCAGAACGTCCTCTGCTGTTGTTTTCAGTGTTGTCTTGAGTTTGTTAATATCTGAGAAACAGCGAAGTTTCCGTGAAATTTATCACTAACGACGACACCAAAAGCAAAAATAGTTCCGCCTCGTGTTGTTCCTGACGCGCGAAGGCACAGCTCCATTCGTTTTTCTTTCGCGTGAAATTATAATCTAGCGCGGCTGTGAATGTGGTGGGCCGCGCATTCGTGGCCAACCAACCACTGGACGGTTGTTTTGCCCTCTGGCGGGTTCGGGCTGCGACAACGTGCAGCATCCGCGTTGGTTCGCGATTTTCGCAACAGAGCGCACCACCTTCCGTCGTGTGCACTGGGAGCGTTGTTCACTTACAGACTATATTCCGTTGTTATTCTGGTGTCTAAGAATAATAGAAAGAAAGTTGCGTATCATAACATCTGCTTCATCTAATCTTAAAATAATACAGATTAATGTGTTTTTCTCAAAAATGTATCAAATCTCGTGAGTGGTCTCTTTTGGTGAAAATCAAAATATGTGAAGACGTACCAATGTTAGATTTAGATCGCTTTACATCAGACATAGTTTAACTACTGAAACAATTACTGGAGGTCATCTATCTAATTCATTTAAACCTAAATCAAAGCTAAGTAAATTCATATGAAATCGAAATGTATTATAAACGGGCATATTAGAGTGGTTCATTAAAAATCCACTTTTGAAATTTGGACGGGACATTCTCCTATTTTATATCAAAATAAGACTTCCATAAAAAATTCTGACTACACAGACATATTTTAGGTGACGTTTCCAAGATTTACGATTTCAAAATCTCCAAAACGTTTTAGAAGTTTGACTTACTTTCACATTAAATTTGTAAATCATCTATACTAACTACTGAATTTAAGAGGGAACATTGACAATGATAATGCGTTCTACGCTGGAATTCGAATTCGGCGAAGCAACAAATTCGACGGCTGCAAACTTATAATGAAAAATATGAAGAACTGTATCGACTGAGACTGTCTTTGTTTTTTGCGTTTGTTTCTCTCCATTATCTTAGCTGGTCACTTTGTAGTCATCTACTGAGTGGAGTAACCTTTTTCTAAGGTGAATTGGCTTTGTTTAGCTTTCCCCTCTTTTTTTGTAAACCTAATCAAAACTATTATCGTAAAATAAAGTATTTATCGTGAAGAAAAGTTAAAACTGAGTATTATCGAAATAATATTACAAAAGTAAAGTTTCTATTTGATAATTTCTTAGCTTGAATCTTTTATTGAATAAGTGATTTCGACTAACTGATGTTAGCGTTGAAATGATAGTGAGGTTCGTCTTCTTCACATATTCAATGCATAGTTAACTAATTAATTTGATCGAAGTTGGAGATTATTTTGAGATTAACATTTTCGTTTTTAACACTTTTCGTAATTATATTAAAATCCTAGTAAAGAGCAAAATTTTAAGAAAGAAAACTACAGATATTTGACTTGTTGATCAATGACCACACCATTGTGTCAAACAAAGATGTCATCTAAAAGAGAAGTTCTTGGCCCTTTTTTGCATTATAAAAATGAGTTAATTTGATCAAAGATGCAATTTTATCCAAGGCAGAGCGGGAGGGGGATACTAACTGCATCCGCTGACTTATGAAAGTCCTCTCATAACACGATATTCAAATATTGACTTGAGAAGTGCGTGTGATCTTGCAGACGATGCAGTTTGCAAACTAAGAAATGACGAATGTAAATCAGTAATTCAAACAGTTATGCTCAAGTATTAACATTGGTAAAAAATTCAATTCGGAGACAACGAATCAATGCGGTATACTGTTCAAGTTTCAAAGCTGATATATATTACCGAATCGAAATTATAGCAAAGCAATTTTTTTATCTAAAAAAATCTACTTTGACTAGATTCCAAAAATTGTTGCTGTAAGAACTCAGCTTTCTGAGGTAGCAACAAATGAGTATGATACTTATTCCTTATTTTGTGAGAAATATTTAAACGGTACCGTTTAAGATTTAAAATAATGTTAAAATTTTAATAATATCTTCTTTGAAAATCCAAACTGTATTTCCAAAAGTTAATCTCCGAAGAAGTGAACTATTGTTTTATTATTTATTGTCTTTACAGGGAGAGCCAATGAAGAATGCTAATAAGGAAATCCTTATCGTGAGTAAAAAGTGAGTTATTTGGATGTCTCTTACGAAACAATTTTTGCACGTCATGTAGTTTATTTCACGATTTACACAATTCTACGTTATCCTTGGACTTCAGTGTACTTAGAATAGAAAAGCGTCTGAGGGTTTTCTCTCAGTGAAATTATCATTTACAGCATTCTTCTTTCGAATTTCCAAATATTTTACGCATATTTTACTGGTGATCATTTTATTTCAAACTTTTGTGTGATACGAATAATACATTATTTTATATTTAATGTATTGGAGATGAAGGTTTCCTTGTTGTTCCATTCTGCGAATCACTCCTGGAAATGACTTATCGTCAGTGCTTTGGGAGCACATCTATTGTTACGCAGGATGTGTTTTCGAAGGAAAGGAAAAAATAATTTTGGTTGATAAAAAAACATTCAGATCAAATGCGATTGTGAAATAGGAAAGTCAGGAGTTTACTTCCTTCTCCTCCGAACCGCCTTGTGCATGGCCACCTGTAGGTTCCTTGTTTAGGAAACGGAACTACAAGTAAGCCCCGTCTCCCCGTTCCGCTGCGGCGCTGCGGCTGCCCTTGATCAACTGGAGCGCGCGCCCAGAAATGGCGACTTGCCTTGTTTCTCGACATTCCGAGCGCGAAGACAAACTTGCGGTCGAACCGAGAGCGGCGCCCAAAACTTGCAAAGCTCCGCTTGGCTCAGCTTAAGCGGCCGCGCCGCCACTAGAGCTCTCTGCCGAATGCGCAATGTCTTCCTCCTCCATTCGGGACCTGAAGAGCCATTCGCGAGAGCAGAGACTGCCCTCATTCGCTCCATCCTCATACATGGAGAGTTCCTAGTGAGGGCGGGGACTCTTGAGCCGCCGGTTAGGTGCTTGAAGCCCGTGGACAGAGGATATTCATTTGATTGAGGTATCGTTCATTTTTTACCACCCCACCGATCCAACCAGTCGGTTCGACCCCCGGCCGGCTGGGGCTCCCCTCGGTTGCCATACCCAATCCCGACCTCACGGGTAACGGATCGGTCCGATGGAGGAGGGGGGAGATGTTCCCGTAAGGGTCATCGGCCATTACTCGTTGGGGAAATCCTGGCTGCTAAGTAATCTAGCTAACAACGAGCAGAGACCTTTGCGGCAGATCCCCGCAAGGTACCTCGACGAACCCAACGTAGGGAGTCCAACTTCCTGACAAGGGGGGTGCACTGTTTTCCACCATCTTGAGAACACTTCTACCGGGACACGTAACCCGCCCAGATCCGAGATACCCTGGGCAAATGGAAAGGATGTTTCGGACAGATGGAAGAGACAAATTAGATGCGTCTCCAGCAGTTACCCGTCACCAGCCTGGGATCCAGTAGGGCTTCTGGATTCTGGCACACGGGGAGAGGGCTTGTCCTCGAGCACAGCTGAGTGTCTGAAGGGTGGACCCATACCCCCCCAAGCAGGGTCCACCTGGATTAAGTTAGCAGCCATTCGGTGGACCACTGGACGAACGGACGCGATCCACCACTCCCGTATCCAATCTCCTTAAATGGAGCAACGGATCGGATGCTGGGGATTTTCACGAAGTGGGAGAGAGCAAGACATGTCCTTAATTGGTCATGATCGTGGTCTCAGGTGCCACCCAGCACTTTAAACCGAGTAGGCAAGGAGTGGACCTCTCAGGCAGGATCCTAGCTTGCCGCCCCCACACTACCAGTCGGTCTGACCCCCGGCCGGCTGGGGCGCCTCTCGGGCGCTGTACCCAATCCCGTGAACGCGGGTAAAGGATCGGTCCGAGGGAGGAGGGGGGAGGTGTTCCCGCTAGGGATGTCGGTCGTTACTCGTTGGGGAAACCCTGGCTGCTGGGTAAACCTGACTAACAATGAGCAGAGAACGCCGCAAGGGACCTCGACGAACCCAACGTAAGGGGGGGGTGCACTGTTTTCCACCACCTTGAGTGTACTACTACCGGAACTCGTAACCCGCCCAGATCCTAGATACCCTGGGCAAATGGAAAGGATGTTTCGGACAGGTGGAAGAGACAAACTAGTTGCGTCTCGAGCTGTTACCCGTCACAGCTCGGGATCCAGTACGGCTTTTGGATTCTGGTACATGGGGAGAGGGTCCGCCCTCGAACACAGCTAAGTGTCTGAAGGGTAGGCACTTAATTGAGTCGACCCGGATTAAGTTAGCATCCGTTCGGTGGACCACTGGACGAACGGACAAGCCCCACCACCCTCGTACCCAATCTCCTTAAATGGAGCAACGGATCGGATGCTGGGGATTAAACGAAGTGGTAGAGAACAAGACTTATCTTTAAGTGGTCAAGATCGCGGTCTCGAGTGTCACTCAGCACTTTAAACCGAGCAGACAGGGAAGGGGCATCGAGCCCTCAGATTATGAACTATCTGACGCCCCTTAAATGGGTTGGACTCTGTCGGGCAGTGGTTTCCACACCCGTGGTACGGGAAGGAAGTTCAAGCATTCCACTAGTTGGCACTTGCTTCCGATCGGTGAGCAGGATCGCTGCTCGGCTACTACCTGTGCATAAAGTAGTAGGNACTCGGCTACTACCTGTGCATAAAGTAGTAGGAGTACGACAGCTAGACGTGTTCCCCTCAACCAGTGCGTAGACTGGTAGGCCACCTGTAACCCTAAATCCAGCCCGGGCGGGTAGGGTGGACGACTGAGTCGGCAGTCTCCGACACTCGACGGACCTGGTGGGTGCTCTTGGAACCACATTGTGGTCCCAAGATGTCACTAGTAGACACATAGGAAAGTCTAAATTATAATGAAAGAGTACGTCCTTCAAAAGATCATGATCTTTATATAAAATAGTAGTGCGACCACAGTATAAGAAGTTATAAGAACCTCTGGTATAAGAAGTTCAATTCTTGAGAACTAAGGGACCGGACTCGTGTTTAACACGAACCACTATAGTGCACAAGAACCCCACCGATCCCCGATGAGTGTATAAATGGTGAAATAATAATTATTAATAATATTACAAAATATGAATAAATATTACTATTTAATACTATAAGAGGAACAACGAAAATTGATTTTTCATCGATACAACTCCAAGATTATGAATAATGACAGGAAATAAGTGGACTACCTAAATACCTAAGGCATTGCTCGCCTGAATTTGGTGCTTTGGGAACATTTTTTTTTTTTGAATCCAAATTGATAACTACATTCAGTTTATATCTGATTCACTCCTCAAGTACACCAAAATACATAACATTCATTACTATTTAATAAAATTGGAAATTTTCGATTGTTATAATTGTATGCAAACATTTATTTATTCAAATCGCTTCTGGAGTCTTTGACATTTTCAAATAGATATTGTTGTATATTCTTTGGAGTCTTTCAAATACGTTAATATTTATATTGAAAATAAGATAAATATTATCCTAGTCGAAAATGAGAACACATTTTATCATTTTCAAAATCGTTGGGAGTGGGAATGTTAGCGTGTAAAACTAAAAAACCAGATCCTGAAAACCTATTGCCCCTTTTCATCATTTAAAAGAGAAAAAGAAAACTGACGGATCAGTCAAAACAATGTCACTTATAGTTGTAGATAAACGTAAAGCATAAAAAGGGTTACATTTATGAAGATATAGCATATCCTGTTATGATACTAGGATTTCAACCTAGCTCTCTTTCAGATTACTTTACTTGAGACGTCGAGTCTCCGCAAAGAGATAAGTGTACTTTCACGTTTATTTATACGTAAGAATAAGATTGCGTCCACCTCCCCGTGGGTGAGTGGGGGGCTTGTTGTGACTGACGCGGGGACCGTAGTGGAGGAGTAGCACGTCTATGAATGAAATGTCGATTTAATTAAGACACCTGAAGAAGATGTACCTTGCAATGAGTATGTTGTACGCAAGGTAAGAGAACCAACCAGATGATAAAACTGTAGATTTGCCAAAAGCTATCTACACTCACGGTCGGAAAAATAGGTTTACATGTGATAAATTTGTAAAAGAAAGGTTTTCGTTTTTGTAATTAAACATTACTTAGTCTAAAGCTGATAGTATTCTGGAACAGCTACTTTTGTTCACATTTGCTGGAGTTTCCAGCGCAGCGCGCTTGACTGGAGCTCCTTGCTCGTGTCTTATCTGAGTGCCTTGGAACCTCTTCGCTAAACGACTTTCTACCGAACGATTTATGAGTCGATACAAAAAGGAAATATTTTTAAGCGTCGAAAGCCCCAATGGGAAGGAAATTGAGCCGTGATGTTCGCTTCCAGTGACAAAGCACCCACGATTTACGACGAGAAAGGTTTTCTTAATCATGTGGAACTATTGCTCACTAATGTGCTGCTTTCATAATTTTCTCAGGTCCTCGAAAAGTGGTTGGCTGACCGGGGAACTGATTTATGCCGATTCGTGACGATCACCTCAATTATTCCTGATTTGGGTATCCCCTTTGGATTAATTGATGCCTCAAAATTATGGTGGTTAATTGAATGTTAATTAAATATTTCTCCCACGTTGTCGCCAGTGTACCTTTTCGACCACAAGAGACATTCCTGGTGAGGTCGAAACAAAGTTTTAAATCGTGATTTAGAAGTGAAGCGATGCTCCAGGTTGAGGCTTTGAAAGTCTACATGTAAAATGATTTCTCATGTGACTCCAGATTCAGAAATACTAGACACATAATTTTTATGTTATTTATGCAGACACGTTGCATCCAAGATTATATTAAAAACCTCATGATGTTGGTCATAATTCGGCGAGAGGACTCATCCTCAATTGCGGAGCTAGAACTTTCAGAAAGTGGAGGAAACCGGGGAGGGCTCTGAGTAGGCCACTATTTATGTAGAATTTTATTGCTGTAATATAACTTAGTGTGAGATTATTTCTTCATCATTACAGAAGTAGTCTCAAATTTCCTACAAGCATCAATATTTTTTCTTGAGATCACAATTCAAAGAACATAGCAATGTTCTCAAAGTAAAAAAGGGGATCTTTGCTATTAATTCCCCTGAAAACAAACACAGTTAATATATCGATGTTCATCGCGCGAAGTAACTACAAAGTGGATTGGTTCTTGATACCTTCACCCGAATTTCTGCGAACCTAGCGCTCTTGGTGGAGCGGTGTCACCGTACAATTGGAGCGTTTTCTTCGCGTGATATCTCATCAATTAGCTTCGTGCGAATACGCATCCAGTGGACGCCCGGACGAACTAGTTTGATTTATCCCGATATTATAGAGAAAATTGACAAAAAATCTAGTAAAACATTTTGCGTTTTGCACCATCATATATCGTCATATTTCCTTCTTTTGAAGTTGCGGATTTTATTTACCCACAAGTACGTGATGGTAAATGATCTGGAATTAATGTTCTATTTCAGTGTACTTTCTTATTAAAGACAGCGGTGGCGTAGTGCTGAGCGAACGTAGGGCTGAGCAGGAAAGCGTGAGTTCGATACCCCACTCGATCAAATTGCATAAGGTTTTCAGATGGAGTTCTCAATTTTAATTCCAAATCAACGTTTGTTCGGTACTGAGTTCCCCGGCGACCCTGTAAACGTCATGTTCTCGTCTTCCGAATTCCTTCGCCCAAAAGCAGGGTTAGATGGGAAAGCAAGACCCATACCTTGAACCTCATAGTCCCATGGCTTGGAGTCACATAACAAATAATATAATATTATTAGACTTTCCATTAATTTCTTCAGTCTGCAGGCAGCAATACAGAAAGACCAAATGTAGATTTCTCTTTTCTCTTTCTATTCGTTTATCTATTTAAGAAATTCCATTTTATGTTTATTTACGATGTCCTTTTAGAATAATTCATAGTTTTTTGTGATGAAACAGATGGGCAGTCTTTTTTCGTATTATGGTTGATTATGTTTACGTGATGTGGAAATGACACAGATTTACGAATTATAATGGAAAAAGAGTTGAAAATCATTGTATACCCTGTCATTTTCACTTTCCTATTTTCTTGCTATGATAACTTAAGTCACAGCCACTCTGGCTTTATTCATAGCTCACTTAATGTCACCTGTGAAGTATTTAAATGCACTCTAGGAATGGTTAGCACTTAAGCTTCATTAAAAGTTACTTCTAGGTTGTTGCATCATTTTTTCATACCATCGTCGATGATTCATTGCCCAAGTATGATTTGTGCAGTCACATCAATATGAGAAATCATTCACGTAAAGTGGAGTATTACTATTGTTTCCACAGTTAGTGCTCTGGAGCCCGAATAAAATAGGGCCATGCGCAGTGGTGGTAGTGTGTGGTTCAATGGCTTTTCGCGGTTCGGCATTTTAATGGGGAGGCTGGACTTCGCAATGTTCCATTGTGGTCCCCTCCCCCTCGTGCGCTCTCTTGGAGGTTTTGAGGAACCAAGGTGTCTACACGAGTGAATGAGTTGCGCATTATGATGACTGACACGAATAATGTGAGGGGTAGATGATAATGAGCAATTGTTGTGGTGGAATGAAAGGCAGGGGAAACGGGAGTTCAACAAGAAACCTGCCTTAGACCCTCTTTGTCCACTTCTGCAAATTCTTCTTGGATCATCCAAGATGTTCTAATTACTTTACCACGGTCGCACTCTCGCTACAGTGCGAACGCATGACAACCGTCCGTCGTCAACTGCCCAGTGTTGCAAGAAACAATGGTGAACAATGCACCATCTGGCAACAGTGCCACCCCTATCCTATTCCTGATTTATTGAGGGTGATATAACACAACTATCTAACACTCCTTTTCTATCGTATCGGGCCGTATTTGATAAGTTGTTGAAGGCTAGCGTGTGAAAATAGAGTTCGAAAATGACATTTTAGGAATAGAGAATAGACAGTTTTATTTTATTTTTGAACTCTCGCATATACGAGTGACTTCCTCGTGTTATACGCTTTATAACTTTCTTAGACAAACAAATCAAAATCGCTACGTACATAAGTATTTTAAACGAAGATACACTTCCGGTGCAGCGGTCTAAATTAAAAAATGATTCTCTCGCTCTGACATGTTTGCCTACATCTCCCCTTAAATTTCAGAGGGTTTAATTTCGTCACATTTTACGTGTCTTAAGTTTCGAGGTTAATAAATAGAAGTGTAGTTACTTAAGTGTTAGCTTTCTATGTCTTTTATTTTTGTGTTGAAGAGAAACGCTGCGTTCAAAGGAGCACAGTCAAGAGAATTGTGTTGGACAGGTTCCAATAGAAGAAACATATCACACTCCACATATCTTAATACGTAATACATGTACACAGATCTCGTTTTGTATTCTTTTATCGATACCACTTTATTTTAGGTGAAAATTCGCTTCCAATGTAAAATCTTGAAAAACAACTGTACAGAAACGGTACATTACTACTCATATTAAGATGACTCGTTGAACTTGGGAAATAAATGAATCGTTTTGTTTTTAATTTTACAAGTGGATTCGAAACTTTCACTGAATATGCATGGTGGTTTTCCTTTGATGCCATTTATTGTCAAGAATATTGGAAGAACAATTAGTTCATTGTTGCCAATGACATTTTTTCTGCAGTAGGCGACTGTTACAATGAACTTAATTAATCAAATTGATTAAGACTGGGACAGTTCAAAAATTTTCGCAATTCAGGACTGATTTTTGCACCCTCCTAGAAGAACTGATATTTTAAAGAATTCAGAAATTTCCGCAAATACTAAGGTACTAAAATAACGAACAAAATTTTTTAGTTGAATACCTTTAATGCGATGCTGATTGTGGTGCCCCTAAATTTCTGTTCCTTAGGCCAATTGAATATGATGCTGGTGCTTGAATCCTCCTCGTGCTTGACTCGCCTATTGACTCGGTAAGGAATAGGCAAGTCCGTCGTGTTTACCATAATGAAAAACGTTCATTGATCAAACCCTCATCTACCGAAATTGGGATATCAATCAGTGTTGTGGGCAATCGGCTCGATTGCTCTCGCACCTGGAGTAGTTTCGTGAAATAGTATAATGAAGCACTTTTAAAAAGCCATTGGGCTTATTAGGTTAACTTATCACTGAACAATTCCGAACAGACGGGATTGATACTAAAGTATCGTCAATATGAGTAGCTTGTGTAAGCATGATACTCGTAGAACTCACTAACTTATAACCTCTCATAGAGATTTCTGTGAACAGATTAGAATCTCTTAAGGCTTCCTGTAGTCGTGGTGAGACGCCGAGTGTTCCATGAAATCATGCGATTTTTCGTTGAGATGTGTCACTATCGCTTATTAATATTATAAGCTTATTAATAATGCTCTGCAAGAATTTTCATATGCAGAGCGTTAAGGTGTGACTGGATATTAGTTCATATTTTCTCCAAAAAGCAAGCAACCGTCTGAGGAGGATATATGATCAGGTGTGATTTTATTACATTTTCCTCAGTATGTAAGCAGTTGCAATGAATGTTCTTTCTGAATCTTGCTTTTAAGCAGTGTGCCCGGATTCTTGGCCACGTTATTGGATATTCCACATGATATTATTATTATTATTATTATTGATTTATTACCACAGAAAAACTTTAGAACTAATTTCATAGCATTCTACCGCATGCATTTCAAATCGCAGAGAAACAAAAAGGTATGACAAAATATCGCAGGAACCCAACTGTTACAATTGGAAATACGGTTTTTGGATGCTAGGCATGTTTTTAATTATCCTAGTATTGTTTTTTTTAATTTTTAACTACTTTTAAAAGTAGAAAGAATGATTTTTTATTTGTCACTTCTGAAATGAGAAAGGTGTATTTGCACTGTGGATGAAAGGTAGACGCTGTCGAATGAGATGTTTTTGCACAATTACTTTATTTATATCTTGCATAATGCATACTTCCTCGAGAAATGGTTCTATAGAAATTTGTAAAACGTACTTCGACAGTATACTACTGGTACAAACTGTCCAATTGATCGATGGCATTAAAATGCATAAAAATAAGTGAAACTACAGCCAAACGTAGATTTGAATGTGTTCTCCCTAGCTTTTCTTAATAAGAAACGCCAACAACTCAGGAAATCCAACGAACTCGCATATATCTTTCTGGCAGGTAGCGTGAGATTGGTAGGTTACGCGTCGCTTGGAAGACGCCATTGGTACCTTCTCGCTACTCAACATTGGAAGTGACTTCTAAGAATCTCGAAAGGCACTCTATTACCCGTCACGTCTCCTGGGAACTGATCAGTGTTGGCCTTTCTGGTTCAGATTGCCGAGCAGCAGGTTCTCACGGAACAAGGGATCCAGCAGAATACAGAAGCATAATCCTCTTCGAAAAAATTCTTTATTTTGCAGAAAATATATTGTTTTTTATCACGTTCATAGTGATGAGTACTTTAAATATTCGCTGTAGCGTTTCATATGGCAGGGAAACCGTTATGAACACAATATTTAATTTCGACTCATGAAACTTGCCGACAATTCACTTCGTTTCCTGAACGCTTCCGTCACAATCAACTTCCACCAATGCAAGCATGGCAGAATGGAATGTCTAAAATATAACTGGGACCCGACTACTTGCGCCAATTGGAGTGCGAGTGGAGGCTGCCTGTGCGACGTCGAGTGATACCACGGAACATTCGCAGGGAAGGAAGTCGGAGATGTATCGATCATCGGAAGACACGAGTTATGACGTGCCGGTCGTTCTTGGCGACTGTCAGTATGTCCATGCGTGTCGTCGTCTGGACAGTCCCAGGCCATGAACGGGCCTTCGCTCGTTTCCTCCGTCCGCTGCCGTCGCTTTGTCCGCGCGCGATTGACGGTTCTGCGCTGGAACAATGCCTCAAATATGATGACAATGTGGCGGTATCGAATGTTGCATCGAGTTATCGACGCCGTTCCTCACTGGCTTTGTCGTTTGGACGGCCTCCCGGCCATGCGGGAGGGGCTTATGTGCGGAGAAGGAAGTACAGGGGAGAAGAGCTGTGGTGGTACGGGGGAAGGGAATGGTCGTTCCTACCAACACTGAAAGATACGGAACTGAAGTCTATCAATAAACTGGAGAAGGCAAGAATCATTCTTTCAAAACTAGTGCCCATGCAGCATCCGTCCATGCTGCAGATGCATGGGAAACATAGAAAAACGTTTACTTTGAAAACTGATATAATCTTCCTTCTGTTTTTGTTATTGAATGTTAACTATCAATATTTACTAGAGTATTTCTGAAATGTTGAAGCAGACATGTCTGGGTTATCACGGAGATAAATTTTACTCGTAAACGTACTCAAAAATATAAAAATTAGTCAACGTGAAACAAATAAAATAATTCGGCCACTTCGACTGAAATGACGTTGGATTTTAAATGTCATCAGTAACGTACCTAGAATCGATGAAGGGTGGGTTTATAGTAGGAGAAAGGAAAAAATGTATATATAAAAATTTAGACAAATTTTATGTAATTAATGAATGTTAATTTTTCATGCAAAAATTGCTTTTTTTTCGTGTAAGATAAGAATTCTTGACAAAAGAAAACAATACAAATCTTTCATAAGTTCATGTGAAGAAAATGAGAACGTTACTTCGGTCGTATCAAAATCCCAATAGGCCGGGAATGGAATCCGGAACCTCCTTCCTTAAGAACCCTTTTCCCTATTTCTTTGTCGTTTGTACGCTACCCGGTTCTTGTCCAACGCCCGCGTTTTCATTTGTTTCTGCTGTGTATTTTGGAAGTTTGAGATTTGCGAAAGAGGAGCAGAGACTATCTCCAGATTCCGTAAGTCCCGCACCATACGTGAAAATTGCATTTAACTTTGTGAGAATTTGAAAGGTTTTCTCTCCAATATTTTCCTCACGCGTAGTCACATTTGGAGACATTTTCCCTATAGGAATCTTTTCTTTTTCTATATCCTGTTCTATATTCATCATTGCTCTTAATTTACTCTTCATTGTCGTTCCCTCACATTTAATACAGATTTCCCCATAAAGTACTCTTCATAAGTTGATACAAAAAAACTATTATGTATAGTGGCCATATTGCGACTCTATTGCATAATATAATATTGTATAATTTCATAATTGCGACTATATTGTATTTAACGTTTTGTGACAAACACGGTAGTCCTCGGAGGTGGGGATAGATCGGCCATACTCTTCCTACAGTTCTCCTAGCGAAAGTAAAGTGATTAGGGAGGCATCTAAAGACCACGTGAATGTCGAGGAGCCAATACCAACAGTGTGAAGTTACCCATTCTTCCACTCGTTGTATATACGTGGGCGTTTCTTACCGAGTTTACGTTCTAACGCTGCCTCCCTCATCAACTGCTTCGTACAAACCGGGGAAAGAGTTCGAACTAGGGTCACCGCTGAAATAAAATATTCCTCACGTGTTCATTTTCCATCGAGGATTGGAAGGTAAGGTAAGACTACATCCGTATACTTTGAGCGTTGTTTGTTTATTTTATAATAAGGTGGTAGTTGAATTATGTCTTTCAATCCTATCCTGAATTTTATTTTTGATTTGACCTAACGAGGAACACATTTTAACTATAAAGAAACTTACAGTTCCATTATTTCTTTGTAAGTTATCACTTCTTTAAGCTTTACATGAATTCGCGGGTGTGTGTTGTATTGGTAGAGCTAACTTCCATTCCATATGATTCTGTTACTATAACGTTACATCAAATGTAGTCGCGTCTAATTAAAATTAATATTACTGTTTATTTTAGAGTGTTTCAGCCTCGAAAGTATTAATGTGTGTTTCTTTGTACTATTATATGTTGTAAAGATACGCAATATTTTATCATTAACTACAAAAAGTAATTTAGTATATTGAATGATAGACTACGAGTAACGAACAAGAAAACATGAAATGGAAAACAAATTTTAGAAAAAGTTAATAATTTATGAATAGGACTTCTATTTATAAAGAATTACTTTTTTTAACTTTTTTCTCATGGGTTTTATTTGATATTACTGGAAATATTTGAAGTGAATACACTAACACTGCATGCTGTGAAGAGATAGTGAACGATACTAATGTAATATATACGTAGATCACACAATGTTAATTTAAATAATTGTGCAGCCTGCATATCGTGAACACAACGTCGTCCTAAGTGTTCAGATTTAATCGATAGAGCTTGTGGGAATGAACCTCATATTAGACGTAAATTTTCGCGTTTTACATGCAGAAATCAAATAGTTACGTATTTGACCTACAATTCCTGTAATAGTTGTGCGATTAAAATATGACAAATTGAAGCATTTACAAATTTACCAACAATTTACATGGAAATTATTTTGTTTGTTTAAAATATTAATTTATTATCCATAAATTAAGTAGATCCCCGCTGAACGAACATTAAATATATGCCAGCTGTGACTGTCAGCGGGATTGATCTAACCCTTAGCAAACAGGACACACGATATGTCTGAAGTTAGTTTCTCCACGGGTTATAGCAGTCTGTGTGGGTGTCGCGACATGCCTTCTGGAATGGGTGGAGCTACGCTAGGTTATTCCCCATAGCAGACATACGACAACGCGCTTTCGCTCCATTACTTATATCTCATTACTTTTGTTTCGCTGCGAGGACTGTAGGCTCAATCTAGGCGGCTGGCGCTTGGCAGTCACCCTAGCGGGAAGTCTGCGAACTTGGACTGCTCGAGACACTCAGCTGTTCAGCTGCTTCACAGATGCGCGTCCATTATCTAGCGGCCCGCGCGCACGGTGAGACGTTGGTTGGTTGGGCGGGGCGGGGAATGGTCGATGTGACATCAGCAGCAAAGCACCGACAATGCCCTTGAGACTGGGTAACAAACCGAGCCCTCTTTGTCAGCATTACTTTTTTTATACTCTGGGGGAGGAATATCTGAGGGAAAATATCAAGACTGTGGTGCTGTCTGGTGGCGACAAAGGGGAACTACGCCTGCGCCTGTCGCTATCTCAGCAACGAGTCTCTGAAAACCGTTCTCAGACTGCAACGAAACGGTCTGTGTCGAGGTGCCTTTGATATCGTGGAACGAATTTTAATTAAGTCGACATCAAAGCTTTATTGACTTCGTAACAAAGTTGAAATTAAGGCCTCAATACACCGCCGAAAAGTCCAACAATGTGCAAAATAGTGACTATACAGGAACTCCAAAATAATTTCTGAAACCAAGAGGGAATCACGAGCCTTGCAAAAGAACAATTTCTCAATCTAACAGGAAGATTATAGGGGCTTCTTAAGATCATTGACCCTCATTTTTCATGAATTGAGTTCACTGTCAACCCGTCTCTTATGGGACCTTACTATCCATGCTTATTTAAGAGATACACTATTTTCATTCAATGTATCCCTCCCTATTCATCAAAGAGCTATGGCGATGAAACCCCGATATAGAATGTACCATGGTTTTGGGAAGGAGAGAGGTGAAGTGGGTCAAAGGGAGGCACATGTTTCGAGGGTGGCAGGACACGATGCAGCGTGGAAGAGAAGAATGATAAGAGGAAACAAAAGCCCGAGGTGTTTGTATTCGGGTGTGCACTCCGAACTCTGTACTCCCAGGCCTCTGGTGAGAATACAGAAGTTATGTCTTGAACAAAAGCGAACGGAGTTAGAAATCTTACGCTTTTACTTTGTTAGTGAATCACTTCGTCTACAACGCAGATTACTTCATTCAAACAAACAGCCGATGTTGGAGAGCGGGCCTAATAAAGAGAGTTCATTCTTGAAATATGAACTAGTCGGAAAGATATTCTACTAATATATGTAGATTAATAATAATTAAATTATAATCATCCTCCATGTGGTCATATGTAGTTGTTAAATACATTGTTTAGAATAAATAATTTATTTATTTTAGTTCTGGAATGCACGTTTCGTATGGAAGTGAGAGGATAGTGCGTTTTAGGGGACTCCACGAACAATATTAATAGAAATGAATTGTATGTCTAAGACAATTCGTTCTGTTACTGAAACGTATCTTATTTTATTCATCAGTTACAATCAATTCGAATATTATTTACTTGAAAACCTCAAACATTAGTAACCAAATAAAGTACTCTGAGATAACCATGTATATAAATCAAATGACTATTGTAAAATATCATGAAAAATACACGTAAAAAGAAAAAAATTGAAATGAGCTTATTATGTCTTCTAGTTATTCTAGTATCTTTGGTATTTTATTTTCTAATGTTGTTTCGTTACGACAGTATTTTGCAAACCAATAGAATTATCTTTAACTATTGTTTTATCAAAATTCAAAATTCTTTCATATTTTTACCTTTAATTTCGCGTATCTTCTTTTATTTCCAAATTCATTTTCTTTTGTTGTCTCATGGAACCGATAGTACATCTGAAAATCATTAATATAATACGTAACGAGTCCGATACATTTAATTCTTGTCTCAGCGAAGAATCCAGACACTCAATCAGATTCCCTTGAAAATCATAAATCACTTTTATGAGGGAGGATACGGGAGTGTAATTAATACACCGTACAAGACATCGAACTGTGTCCATGACTACAAGACATCGAACATACACACGATCTGGATATCAGTGAAAAATTATCTCGACAAAGGAGACACGTCCCACAGAACAGCTGTGTCAACCTGCTGTCATATCCGTCTATTATCGGGGGTAATGCCTTTTCGGGTTATCTTGTGTATAAATGAATGACTCGACAAACACCGAATGCAGGGTGCATCGTACGCAGTCGTATCGCTTCCGTGAGCTAGGGCTTTGTGTCCGAATGCATTCTTCGGTTGAGGGAAAGGGAACAGTGTAGAACGGCGAGGAAGCTAGCATGGAAGGTCCACCAACGAACACATTCGGAGGAAACAATTATACAAGTGTCGATTTTTAAAATATTTTCAAAAAATAATTAATCTTCGTTACTCTGCTGTACAAATCATTTTTTTACATCGTATGAGACACGCCGGATTCCGTACACTTTTATATTTCTGTCTCTTTTCTGTTTTCATATCTTGTACGTATCTCCATTATCGGGCATGACACCCGCTTCCCGAACATGCAAGTAATACATAATAGTTATAATATACTTATATTTAACTGGTCACCTTACTAGAAGTTGTGAGCTAAACTAACATAAACCCGCGACTATTGCCCACTCCCGCGGTTTCAGAGTTAAAACAAAAATCTGCTTTTGCCTTCTAATTTAGAAGGAAAACCTTTCCCTTCTCACGTATGTCCAATTAAGTGGCCGAAGAGATGGATGCGAACGTTGTAATGTGGTGTTGTCACTGTTATAAGAGGGCTCTACGTTGAAGAGTCGTAAAGACCCAATAAAAAACTGTTATAACGTACATAAGACAGCTTATTTCATGAAACTAGACAAAGATCGAATTTTTCGCTTATGCCATTGCGAGCTGTATTTTTTATGTACATTCATTTTCTCGATGAATGTTAAATGCTGGGCGGCACTCAAGATTAATTTTTTTCTGTGTGTGTGTGTATGGGGGGGGGTGATGAACGTTCATTGGNGGGGGGGTGAGCTACGTTCATTGGGGGCAGTTTGAAGGATGTGGACAAGACTGTTGCCGGGCAATGGTCCTCAGTCGGGCATTCTGAGGAGATTGTCGCATTTGCACCCAGTCACACTTTAACTGAGGGACATTTTAACTTATCTAACCTGTGCGGCAGAGGGTCATTCTATGGTGATGTAGGTGGAAGTCCGCAGGGTTGCAGGAGGAATACAGGAATGTTTACAGATCGTCGTCGGCGTAAATGTGTGACACTCCTATACTTAACATTTTGAAATGTACGAGTTATTTCACTAGAATTGTGGTTCGGAGTTTATATTTCCCTCACCTTAATAAAGATAGTAGGAACATTAATATAGATACAAGTAATAACAGTATAATAAAAATTAAAAAATATACGATAAGAATAAATTTTAAAAATATTTTGATTTTTCTTTTATTAGAAGCCAACATTATTATTTGATTCAAAACATTGTAAACGTGACAATAAACGGATGTTAGTGACCGAAAATTTCCAAAAGGAGTTTCTGTGATTAAAAAAATAGCAATCAACAAAATGACAAAGTGTGTATCTTATCTACAGAGTAATTACAGACAAAATACGAGGGAATGTCTGTTATATTTATATTCTATTTTTCAGCACTTGAAAAAAAAATTGAAGTCCCTTCCCTCATTTACGCAAAATTACAACATATTTGGACATAAAAATAAACATCCAAACCCAGAAACAAGTTAAAATAAATATTTACATCAAATAATTATGATGGTTACTAACGTAAGGAAAATCAAAATACATAAAAATATGTTCTTACCGTATAATTAGTTTTTATTTTCGTTATACCCTGCGGACTTCCACCTACATCACCACAGCATGACTCTCCGCCGCACAGGTCAACAAATTAAAATGTCTCTAAGTTAATACCTTATACCACATGCAGAAGATCTTTGGAGCGCAGGGCTCATCTGCATGAGCGTGACTCTCAAGTACTTTACCTATACAGCAATGCCTCGGTTTTCGTTGACTTCGGTTATTGTCGGTTTCGGTTTTCATCAATATGTTCCACGAACAGTTGCCTCGGTTTTCGTCGGTTTCGGATTTTACCAATTGTTTTCGGACGGATTACCGACGAAAACCGAGGTATTCCAGTAAAAATGGCCACCTGTTATCGCCAAACGGTCATTGGTGGCCACTTGAAATGAATGGCCGTTTGGCGTTAAAAGACTGTCACTCAATGGCCATTTTTACTAGAGTATCATTAAACGTGCTACGATTTCGAGTTACCCGGTGGACAGATTTGACCTCGCGACATCGAGAAATTCTGAAAAATTGACTCCCCTGGATGCAGTCCACGAAGGTGAATAGATCCCACTCTAATAATTCCTTTATACTGCACACGAAATCAGAATGTAAACCACCTGGGAGGTTTGATTCACCAATCGTTTGGATCCAACCTCGGTGGAAATTCGAATAATTTTCGGAAGTGGCTCGCCTCTTTCGGGAGAGTAGTTTGAGATTATACAAGTCAAGACAGATTCTACGTTTTTCAGAATCAGTTTTTCAACGTGTTTCCTTTCCCCCTTCTAAAATGACACTTTTTCACCCATTGAACTTGGGAAGTAAGACTTCGTTTGATGTACATGTCGGAAACAAAACAAACTTGTATGGAAGGAAAACAAAAGAGATGTGAGTGGCATGTGTAGTGTGGCCATGTAAGTTGGTGGGCGAACGCCGCTAATGGACGGGGCGGGTCTCCACATGTGATGTGGCGTAGAGGGCATATAGAACGATGGGCGGGCGCATTCGCCACGTGGCCCTCGCCAACCCCTAGGAGTCCAAAATGCTCGTCCCCCGACCCTTGTGGTTCTCACACCCTCCACACATTCACTCATTCTCTTCGTTTGAAACACGCTATTTCCACGAAACACGCGTCTTCCTCTAACGTCTCTGTTAGAAGGAAAAAATTGGGGTGTGATTCTTCGACACTATAAGTATAAATTAGAAACCATACATTCTCAACTGAATCAATTAATAAGGAATTTAATCATGGTCAGCTTTCAAATAAGTATTAAGGGAAATTGAAATTAAAATGTTGTATCTTTATTATTTTCAATGTTTATTTATAATTTCAGAGAACAAAATTAACAAAAACCATCAGGAAATAAAATGGATTATATTTAATATATTTTATTCACTGTTTTTCGGCCAACTTATTGTCCTCTTGTGGATGCTTGTGCAGAATCAACGTTTCTTTAATTCGCATCCTTTCCTTATTAATTTCTGCTAAAAACGTAATGTTCCTAAAATATAATTCACAAAAATATTTATGATTAGTGATGTAAGAATGCATTTGCCTAGAAGTGTCAGCAAACTTTTCTCCTAACGCATTCCTATTACATGTACTCATACCCGGATCTAGAGGAGGGGGGTGTATTGTCTGCAGCGGGGCCCCAACTGTTCGGGGGTCTCGGACCCTACAGAAGCACGATACAAAAAGCCCAAGCACTAAAGACCAGACAAGCGAGCTTAATTATTACCCGCAAAATGTGATTGCAGTGAGTTCCGCGTGCAAGAAGATCGAAGTCACAGAGCATTTGTGAAAGATTTTTTAATAAACCTATGTTTGTGTATCTAGAAATAATTAAACAATTTGCCGAAGGTATGTTTGACCTTTTAATGAACGTTACTCCTTACCCCGTCGCATTTATCATTTTCATGTTGTATACTTTTTTTAACCTTACTATTATCAATTCTCAATTATCAGTTTCTCTTTCAGGTTTACTCTTCTCGAGCTTCGGGCTATGTATTCCGAAACACGATGTTTCGATTTGCCGACACGAACTGCAAGTGCACTCTCCGGGATTAATACTTTACTATAAAAATTCCAGCTATTGATTTGGCTTGGTCTGTGAATTTTTTATAACATCTATTTTTGCTGGAATGTATGTCCCGTCCCTTGTCTTTCGATTTCTTCATATAATAAGAAAATTATTTTTCCTACGACAGTACATTTCACCCGATGACTTCTCGAAATCTTTTTCCGTTTTGGAACCAAGTAATCAGATTGTGAACGATATAACCAAGGACGTATTCATCCATATTGAACGAATCGTATGTTAATTTTATACTCTAATATTTTTATTTGACGGAGTTTAAATAGAAATTCGAAGATGTTAATTACTTTATGAATATGTTTTCATAAATTAGTTGTATATTTTCTTCCACGTGAAGTGTAAAATCTGAAAGAATCTTCAGAGTAGGTCTGTTTGCCTCGAAGAAAAATGATTTCGGATATGAAAATCTAATATTTAGAAATATTTTCATGGCCTTTTTAGTTTATCCATTGAACTTCGTAGCTACACGAACTTCATTAAACTTTACTTCCATAATTCAGGACCAAGAAGAGATAAAATTATGACAGAATGTAGAAAATTTGTTTTCGATATTGCGGAATGAAGAACTGACAATATTAGAACACTCGATGTGAAGGCGACTCGGAGAATTTGTGGTAGGAGATATGTATGGGATATTGTCCTGTTTTAAGTAACTCCATTGGATATAAGGTGATGGAAGAAAAGGACAATCATCCCTCTAGCTACAAACTGTGATGTGTTCAGGATGGACAAAAAAGCATACCAGTGGGAACTCATCGTGTAGCTTGTAGAGTGGGGGTTCTCTCGGAAAACGTGTTTGTAGCAAGTTTTTTTTAACGCTGGTTAATGGAAGCGGTGTAAAAACAATAAAATAGTTCTCTAAAAGAATACGTCAAAAATTATACGGTTATGAAAGAAAGAAACACATGATAAAGTTGTGATCTGTATGATTTTCCCTATTTTATTCCTGTCAAAACTTCCCTCTGATGACTCCTCCCGTTTCTTCGCTGCCGCTCGTCCTGAAACACTTTTCATCTTTTCGTCTGTTTGGCTTGTCCCGTCAGCCTCCCCTCACGCTGACATAGCCTACAGGAAGTGTCACCCGCCCACCCCAACCCTATGTCCTCACTCCCCTTTCCCTATCCATATGTGCTGTGTACATGTCTCCGCCGACCGCCTCCCCCCTACCGCCAATACGTGATAAGTGACAGCGGAAGGTTGGGAGGAAACAGGACCCGGGGGAGCAGACCTGCTTGTCCCAGATCCCCAGCAAAAGAAAGACATAGCTCCCCAAATTAATTCTTTCGTATAGTCTCATGAAATCCATCTCAATATACAAGTTTATTTAACTGCGATTTAAGATATCTACTTAAAAGCAATTCTGCATTTAGCTGAGTGATAAAGTGATTTTCTTTGTGGATCAACTCATAGGCTCCGCAGTTGCATTCATGTTAAACGATCAAATATTAACTAGGAGAGAAGAAATAACAATTCCATCCATTAATTATTTCCCATTTAAAATTGTACGAGCAAGTTATATTATTGATGTATTTGAGTAACTCCGTGGGTGTAATTTTTTTCAAATTTATAATCGAACTTTTATATGAAAGATACGAATGTTAAATTAAAAATGAATACTAGATATCAATGTATAAAGAATTGCGCTGTTTTGGTTATGTTCACAAGTCTTTTAAACAGCATACTAGGTGAATTGGTTTTAACTTCGTTTTACTAACTTCAAATATGTCAATACTTTTTCGAAAATTTTATTCTGTATTTTTACTGGAATTTGTAAATTACCATATACAATAGCAATTGATTATAGTGCGATATTGGATATATTTTCAAATTTGTACGACAACAAATTGCCTTCTATTACAATAAAAACAAATTTAAGGAAAAAATCAACTTTCAGTGTCATTTTACATTTCGTTTATTTTAATTCTGTTCATTTATATATGATGTGTAAACCCCCTTATAAAATTGGGGGTTCTGAATTTTTCTTGGTAACATCCATACTAAAGAAATGTGTGACGCTAAAATTTAATTTGAATACAATTTAATTCATTGAGAACCCACCCGTGGACTAGGAATGAAACTCGGAGCCATTTTAGCATTTATTGAAGGGCAACACTTCCGCAATTTTTAGTCGATCTTTGCTGCCTATTTGCAGAGTAAGGAAGAACTCTCGGAGGCTTGACAGTTTCTTGCCGCATGATTCCGGAATCAGTGCAAAACTTTCCAAGATCCACTGTGGAAATTTGTTTGCTTGAGCTGTGCGTCTGACAACTCGTAGTTCTCGAAAATGAGTTTACATATGAAGCGCAGTAGTTTGCACGTCGAGAGAATTTTCGCTGGTTCGCTTCTGTGGTCTTGCCATGAAGTACGGAAAGGAGTTTCTGAAAGTGTCTGCTAACAGAGTAAAACAGCTAGATCAAAAGAAATGTTCTTCTAAGAAGCAAAAACCTTTTTTACACTGACCTGAAATTAATTATCACGTTCGCTTGGCGGCACCAGCCTCCATTTGTTTTACAGTTAGATTTGATTACACATTCCTAATAATTCTTCAACCCTATCATGGAGGTCTTGTTTTAGTTGTACAATTTTGTTTTATTTTTGATTTAATATCGCGTTTCGGCATCAAAAGTGTAATAGTTCATCATACTATATCATTTTCCCTATGATGTGGCTCTTTCGGCCACTCGAAACTCTATAGTCAAACATCCTGTCAGGTTCTTCTCATTCTGGGATTGACAACCTGTTTGAAAGTGCAGTACTTGAAGGACTCAATGTTTTGGTGCAACAATCTTGGACCCCATTACTCATTCCTAGAACTGGAGTTCAATTGACACTGAAGCCAATAAACAAGTGTATAATCAAATGGCTAGTAATATTGATTCAGAATGAATTTAATTTATTACATTGGCATTTATGGGGAAGTCGAAATCATTGCTTTATGGTGAAACATTGTCGTATCTGATCTCACACGGATATTTGGTTAAATTAAGCGGGTAGTCCAGTTACAAGCCACCTCTCCATTCTACAAAAATCAAAACCAAATTAATCTATTAACCTCTGAAGTACCGTAGTGCCCTCCAAGGTAAATCCAAACTGCTTAATTGGTATGCGAGAAAACTGACCCTTTGGAGTCGACCTCAGGGTCCATCTGCAGCTCCACCAAAAGTAGAAGTCACTATTTTCCGTGAAACGTCTCGTTTGGGGGTTGTAAGTTGAGAGGACGTTCCGGAAACCGGTTGTGAAGGAAGTGGGTGTCGGGTTCCTTGCGGCTAACAATATTCCTAACCCAGCCGCTGGCTCCATGGAGCAGTTTCCTGCGTTATTCACTTCTCTAACATTGTACATCAAGCAAGTGCTTCGGGCAAAACGACCTAACTTCAGGCAAGAGAGATCTCACATTTTATGATCCATCCACTTTAATTCATGTTTCAATTAGTAAAGACTATATTACTATATTGCTGAAGTCAACACTGAAAATAGTTTCCGAATTGTCTTGGTCTGGGGACATTTTAAGGCACGTCCTTGGTATCGCTTGTTTGCTGTTGGTTAAATTTTGATATAAAGTCCTTGCCAAGATAAATTGAAACCTTTCAAATTGTTTAATTTATCGTTTTGGAAATGAATCCGAGCGATGTGTTCTCACGATTCTACGTAACTTATTTACCAAGACACAGTAGCGGATCTAGAGCGTAGTCA
>NNCF01126516.1:961076-999192 GCA_002313205.1 Laupala kohalensis
AAAAAAAGAAGAAGAAGAGGAAAGAGGAAAATGAACGATACCCTAGCCCTCGCAACCTAGTAGCGTCGGGATCGAAAAGAACAAGAGGTGACCAAGGAAGGTCAGAAAAGAGAAAGGAAGGAGCACGGCACAAGCAAGTGGAAGCAATGCCAGGCTCAGCTCGGGGCCCCGTGTTTGCCAAACACGTACTTACTAGATGTTAGTCCCCTGGGGCGCGAAGCTTACTAATATGACCGCTAGAGTTCGATTGCGGCGGACGATCCACTGAACATAATCTACGTGACCGAGAATCTCGAAGCAAAATTATATAAAAGCTGTGAAGAACATTGTTTTCAAGTATACTCATCGAGAGTTTGGACACCAAATGAACAAAGACAGCGGACTCAAGTGGTGTTTCAGGACAGCCACCACCAATATTTTAGAACAAAGACCCCCACACTCGTTAAGACTTGGACTGTCTTAGATTATCGTTTGATATTAAAATCATCGTTTGGTAGCACTTAGACTACCTTACGGGTGTACCAATGCTATGGAAACAACAAAGAGACTACCATAAAACGAATTTCGTTGAAAGTAGATTAAAAAATTAAGATTTCTTGGATAATTTAGGCAATGTACTTTATTAATAGGAATATTAATTTTGTGTTACTCTTCAAAGGTTAAAAAACGAGTATTTTAAGGACAGGCTCTCAGAGGTATTTTGTCAAGTTTTGTAGTAGTGAATACAACGTATAAGATGAAAATATCACTAAGTCGAGTAATGTACGACATAGGTGGAATCAATTGAGAAGGTTGGCAGTTCTCCCGAATTTGGTAACTTTTCTTACGGCAGCTAGACTTTACGTAACCTAAAAGTGAAGTAAAAGCCATAAAATTCAGAGCTCTTAACTAAGAGGTTTTTTTAAAATACATGTGTAAAGAGTATTTTCTTCAGTCTGGATTTTAAAATAATTCGTAATTACGTACATATTAGCATACAATTCTTTAAACTGTGTGTATTTTTGTAGGTTTTCGTCCTGGTATTTAATTTTTGAAAGAAACAAAAGTGAAAATTTAATATCACGAATGTAGAAAAATCTGGAAACTAACATGAATTTAGAATATTATATAAGAACCCCGGATAACGCCGGGCAAAACGGTTTAAAAATTCCAGACCTGTTAACAGATGTTTTAATACCCTCTGCAGGGTAAAATATATCAATGCCAACTTTTCTTTGAATGTTGATGTAATTTTTGTATGTTTTTTGGAATAGAAATATTTTTTGTTTTATTTATGAATTATTTTAAAATTTTGAATGTCCGGTAATGATTGTTTGAAGTTTTACTTCAAATCCCGGGATACGCCAGTTAGTTCTCCTAGTATGTGTATAAACTTGGAATGCTTTCTTCATCTCATTTAATTTATTTTTGTTTATATTGATCTGTTATTACATGTAAAGGATATCATTCTATTGATTCATGACGCAAAATGTAATTTAACAAAACGAAACAATTCGTAGGGAGTTGGGGGAGTAGAGACGCCATTGCTTTCCAGTTGTAACGTCGGTACACACTAACATACCATAGTTGCGGTAGAAATAAAAGAGGCAACAATTTCGAGGCGAGCATCATTCGAGTGGGTTCCTGCAGTGGAGTTCACGTCAGACGAGCCGCAGCGTGAGCCGGACGCCAGCTCTCCGAGCTCCGCTTGTGAAACGGGATCCACGATGACTCCGAGTTCCCAAGTAACAAGGACGACACCCGAAATCGGACGCCGCATTCGTGGCCGCCCCGCCAACTTCAGAGCAGCAGTGAGGCACGGTGCACACGAGTGGACTCTTGGGTTGCATGCCATTATATCTTATGTTGAGCATACTTCGTAGCATTTGGCTTGTACGTAATTAGTTCACGGAAAATTACTACCGAACCACCATCATACTCCAAAGAAAGATTGTTCGCTCGGAACGCTTGCCATAGTTCAACAGGGCTGGAGAAAATGAATAACATAGTACAGTTTGGAGAAACAATTACAAATACTATGTCCAAAAGTTACGCTTGATATAAACATTAACATAAAGTAAATACAAAATAATATAAAATTAAAGAGATAAAATTACGTATTATCAAAACATATATTAAAAGACGTATTTTTAATAAATTTATATTGTATATTATTAATACATACAATACCAAACTGGAATATGTTAGTACCAAATTATAAATAATTACATTCCGTATACAATGTTTAATTATTTATAATTTGGTATTAATATATTTCAGTTTGGTATAATTCAAATTATAAATAATTACAAAGCTTTATAATTAAGATATTTCACACATTTGTAAGACCTCAATTATAAAGTTTTATTTCTTTGTTTTGCAGTAAAATATCGAAACAAATTTTGTTTTTGTTACATCTTTTCAAGTATTAGTGGCATTTTAACGCTATACAAATAAGTTAGGAAAGCAAAATAAAACAAATTTTGTAGATAGTTCGCTTTAATATATATTAACATTCTCGCAAACACTAAAATAAACTATTGTCAAAAAAGCAGTTGCAAACTGCGTACGACCACGTGGGGGATAATAAACTAAGTTACTATCCAGAAATAAGCAAGGGACCATCCCATCAATTCCGATCGAGTGTCCAAGAGCAATGGCGGATTTAATACTTATAAAAGAAATTCTTTAATAAATATGTACTGTTATCCATTCATTATTCCAAAATGAACCGTACATATGTGTTGTAAAAATTCGAGATTAATGACAACAAAAGTATAAATGATATTCCCGCCTATGAAAATCCGCCATATGAATAACCGGGTTGGAAACGGGAGAAAAACCTGGGCCCGGGTGGGACTAGAGATAATGTACACAACCGAGCAAAGGCTGCGTAGAGTTAGAAATCAACTATTATACATAGGGATAAAAACAACATGTATGAAAAAAGGAACTGAATCAGTATCAAGAGTACTATGACAATGGAGTGATAAAGTATAATAGTTTTTATCCTTTTCCAGTTCTAGATTCTTCGTACATGAAATTATATATGTTGAGAAAAACCTGAAGCAGGAAGTGAATGAAGAAAAAAAAACAATACTTCAAATAGTATTTCAACATTCATATACATAAGTGGCAAGAACTGTATTGAAATAAGTTATACGTTGACATAAATGTCGGCTCAAAAACACTTATAACGTTGTTACAGAGTTGAGCGTATTTTCCTTATTTCCTTCCTGCGGCATTTAGGTCGGATGAGTTCTTTTGGTAAATGTAAAGTAACCCAACTAGAATGAGGTACAGCATTTGCATATGCATTTCTTCCTTGAATGTTAAAGATAGGCTGAAGTCGGACGAATCAAAGCTCAGACATGTGATTTGACTGTAGCTTCTCCTCCTCTTGTTAGTTTTGGGTTGTACAGACCCACAAATATCTCTCTTCGCCATGCGAAAGGAATCACTTTTTCGTAATTTTTTTCAGTGCCTTTCTGTGTACCATCGTCGGTAATATTTTATCAGGACATACTAATGGTCAAAATTCTTCAGTATAAAAAATCAGGGCCACATTCGACCTGCGTATGTTGAAAGATCTCTTGTAAGGTCAGAAAATATCAGAATATTCATGGAAGGCAAAACGGAAAGCTGGTCAAATATTTTAAATTAAGAAATACATTAATAGGTGTTTATTTCATTGAATTATATAATATTAAACATTACAATACACCATTCGTCGTATGAAATTATGATTTCTTACATACAACTTTTTTTAACATAAAATTTTAAATATTTTTTGTAACATAAAAGTAAATGAGGGGGTACTGGGAGTGGAACTGAATCTCCGACGGCCGTGATTGCGACTTGTAGAGCTTTTATGTGGATTTATATTTAAAACTAATGGATGCGTAAGTTTGATGAGTTGGTGGAAGGGAGCGTGGTTTTTAAGAATTGTTCCTGTATTATTTGGGCATTTGCTAAATGGTAATAGTTCTATTTCTACGGATAAAAGGTACGAAGAACATCTTAAATGTCAACAATAACACATTTTTCTTTATTTCTCAGAAGCGAAGAATGTTTGAGAAATTTAACACAATACACTTACAAAGATCAATCCTGTTAACGCGTATATTTTGAATTTTTTGTTTTCTAAGAGAATTTTGTCACTTTTGGTGCATATTTGAGTTTTAAAATACTGTACACGATTTAAAACAATTCAAAATAATTTGTTCTTAGTTCTGGTAATTAAGGATTATGAGTTTCGAGACGGAATGCATTCCCCAATGGTTTTCGAGGAGGTTCAAAGAGCATTCGAAATTCTCATGAGAACGTGTCTCGTCATTCATGTCAGTTAGTCACTTTTATAAAGAGTGGATAGTTATGGAAAGCAAAATGAGTTTTGGTATAAGTAAAGATACAATTTTAAGGAAATCATCTCAAAAACTTGAATTCATTTGACGCAAACTACATCGGACCGATCCCTTTGTTGAACTCAATTATTCTGGGCTATCAGCTTCACTGCTGATTCCTAAAGTAATAACATTTTGGGAATTTGAGTAATTTTAACAATCTTATAAGAGAGTGAGGTAATTAACCCAATTATAAGTGAAATTATGTAGAAGATATATGATTTTACGTTAGTAAAATTCTATAACAGTAAATAGAAATTGGACCTGTAGGTGTAAAACAATTAAACATATTAAGAAGCTCTCTCTGAAAAGTTATTACATCTTCATTTTTGTGAAGTCACATGTCTAAAATGATATTACTACTTTTTCACTGCCCTCTTTACTTGCATGGTGGAGGAAAACAAAAAATTGCGAGGAAACTGGAACTAATTTGAGTTCTCTTTAGACTTTGAAGTCGTTACAGAATCCTTCTCAGGAATACGTTCTTTGTTTCTGACATGAGTGACTTCGCATGACAATAGCTGATTCGTCAGAACTTTTTGCGTCCATTTAGAAAATAATGAAAAGTCACTAATTTCATGAAACTGGAATTGTATATTTGCAATTCCTTTAGAAGTTTACTAGCTGTTTGTAAGTTTCTATTTCAATAATGTCTAAATCCAGCACTGTAACTTCTACAAAGCACGTACGTCAATCGAGTATCATCGCCGCGCGAAAATTTTTGTGTCAGAAATAATTCCTCATTCCTACGACTCGTATTTCAGGATTTTGTTAAAATGATTTCTTGTTTTTTTTCCTTTTACCTTGTTATATAGGATTAATTATGGCTGATGATAAGATGTTTCATGTTTGCCAATTTTTTACGACTTCGTAGCTGAGCTTCTTAATTCAGTTGTGATGATGATTAAAATAAGTCAAGCGCACATTCCTCCACAGTCTCATCATTCGATGGTTTTCCATGCTTGACACTACCAGCATATAACTGTTTGAAAATAAACCTTTCTCGAATTTAGATCAATTGAAGCATGTAAATGGAAAACGTGAGTGCCAAAAAATATGTTTTTGTACGTGACACACAAAACACTGATTAAACGCCATAATTGATTATGGAAAATTGTGAGAAAATCAACATGAATTACTTGTTTGATGTTGCAATTAGGGGTGGTCATGGGCTTGGGTCGGGCGTGTTTCCAACCGAACTGAAAAATACACCGAACCCACCTATTCGGATCGCTCGGGTTGAGTTGGTTGTTATTTGGATCCGAACCGAATTTCGCAGACTTAAAACCTAACCGTATTTTAACAGAATCAGGACCGGACATTATTTTATACAAATCATTGTAGAATTAATTTGATTTATAAAATTAAGTAATTATAATCACAATTAAATACCGCAGTTTTAATACGAAAATTCAATTAATTTGTCCGAATTTGAATAATGTTTTATTAGTTTTCTGAAATACAAATAAATACTAAATGAAAACGAAGTGGTGTTAGTATTAACAATGGAACCCATTTAATGAAAAAATAAATTAAAGCCGAAATTGACGTAAACAGTTAATGTTTTATTTATTAATGGGTTAAAATATGAATATATTTTAAATGATAATCATGTTTTTTACACAAAAAGGTACAATTTACAAGTATTAATTGTTTTAACAAAAATACAGTAAACAAATTAATAAATTAAAAAAATCACAGTCTACATTTGTGTAGGTCGACTTGGACCAACTGCACCGTCACCAAATGAGCTGCATGATACTCCGCAAAAGTAATGAAAAAGATAATCAAATAAATAAAGTATCCTAATAATCAAAATTGTAAATGATGATCAAATAAAAGTGTTTTATATGAATACCAGCTTATGTGCGAAAACTCCAACTTCTATTAGTTCTTTATTTTGATCGAAATGAGGTGTTAATCCAATAGATGGTGCCAACCAAACCCGCGATACATATAATACTCCTCCGCTCGTACTGAATGCTGACTCAGAAGGAACCGTTGATACTGGAATAACGAATATCTCTCTAGCAAACATATACAACGCAACTGTATATTGCGTACTATTGTCCTTCAACCATTGCAAGACTTCAAAATTAAGATCACGAGTAATACACGTATATTCTTGGCAACGATCAATGTGAGACACTGATGAATTTCTCTTCTCAGTCAAAAGGTCAGCCCACATCAGAGTGAAATTAGTTATCAATAACTTAAAATGGATCATTTGTGTAAATGTGAGTAATAGTTAAAATGAAAATTAATAATCGTACCTCAATCTATAGTTATAAGATCAATATTACTGCTCTGGGCACATCAGGCGATGTAGTAATACCATAAAGGAAATATATATGCAATATGCTTTATTGAATATCTAATTATGTATAACCATGAGATTATAGAGTATTCCATCAATGAGCTCTGGGAACCTTTCTTTTTTTTGAGCGGGGTTAAATTTTCAATAATTTACTTCCTCAACCAAAAAAAGGATTTTTACGTTTTTTTAATGGAAATTACGCATTATTTTCGCAGGCTACAGAAATATTACGTTATATTTACCCAATATATCTTATCTGAATCACATATACTACAAATACTACTATACCTATGTCATATTAAAGTATGATGTGTTTGAGTGACAATAGAATCCTTGTCTATTTGGCTAAATTTAACAGTAAAATATTGCGTAGTTAGTGGTTATCATTAACGAACGATTGCAACGTTCTACGTATTTTTTCATGTATATGTTATTTTCGAGAATTTAACTGATAGCAATTATACTGTCAACTGGAGGCACATAACTGATTACCGCAGCATTGGCATTGCCAAGAGGAACTATTTTCGCGGAGAAAATGATGTTTTCTCTTTTTGGCATTTCGAACGTTTCAATTCTACCCGGGTGAAATTAACGATGAGGCCAGAAATTGAAGTCACGTCCGTAAGCAAGAGTCTCAGTCCTATACGGAGGTCGTTCACAGAGACCACCGCATTCTAACCCCTCGTACCTGTGAGGTACACGGAAGCAAGTTGAATGGACATTGAACTGAAAATGAAAACTGAAATGTAGTGGTGACAATGTTTGGATCACGTGTTATTGAAATTAATTGTTGGCAGAGCATATATAGTTCTACCTTTCAGATATTAAATGTGATTTTCATTTACAATATTTTCTTCCATGGATGTGTTTAGATTCATATAATAATACCGAAAGTTTCCAGGAACAAATTGAATTACAATAGTTTTCAAATGTTTTTAATTTTATGGTTATTTTATGGACACGTTCAGTGGCATGTTTGCATGGAGACAATTCAACCTCGAATTCACAAAACATCCTTGTCGAATGCAATTTGTGTTTGTTTCAACAGATTTGTAATATACCTACGACAACATATATATCGTACAATACATAGTAATTACATAACATAATAGATAACCTTAGCGTCTTCCCCTGACTGCTTTTGGGACAAATGGATTAGTACTGCGAGCATCAGGGGGGGGGGAGTTAAAACCATAAAATTAATGGATATTGTCAAAAGTGAAATGATGGAAAGCAAGCCTTGAGGCCTGAGTCATATCCCGTGAATAATATTTCAATTCGATTCAATTCCCGTCGACCGGCCGGCCGGTTGGAGCCTCAACGCCTGAGGCGGCGACTGCAAGAGGGCTTCGCATCCACAGCCAACAGCCGGCGCGACGAGCAGCTGCTACCCGCCCCTCGGGTCTCCGACAGCCGACCGCGTGCTCGGCACAAGATGAAGACATCTTCTCCCGAACCCTCTAATCAATGAATTCTTGGATGTTGGCTTAAATACAGTGATATTATCTATCTTCATTCAAAATGTTAACGGAAGTTGTGGTGCTTGAAACTCGAAATTATGGAGGCTAATAAATACAGCCTACTCTTTCATTGCATAAAAAACTGTAAATGATGCGTTGGAGATGTGATACGTACAGTTTGAGTATATTATTATCCGTATACATACACAGAGAGAGAGAGAGAGAGAGGAGAGAGAGTTTCGGAATCACATTCGTTTATTGAAGGTTAAATTAGTCGAAACATTATTTCCCATGGGTTTATTTAAAAAATCGTTAAATTACTTTTGGATGCTGCCCACTATTTGAAGCTCAGTTTTATTAAATAGTAAAAAGCGTAATGTAAAAGAGCAAAAACTCATCAAAGATAATTCAATTGGATGAAACAACGGAGAGCAAAATGAAAAAGCTGAAAATCTTTAACAATTTTGTTGAAAATACACTGTTTCTACTATTCTTTTCCCAAATGTTCGAAGATGTAATGTGTATTAATGAAAGCAAAATTGAAACTGATTCATGTAAGGTTTTCTATTTTAATATTTGTAATTTCCTTTTCTTGAAATTCCAAATAAATATTAATGTTTGCGGGAAATTTGAAATGTAGTCGACACGTGAAGGTTAAAGAAATGTTTATATGTACAAAGTTTTTACTAAAACAAAAATAACATTTTACAGTGTTTACTATATTTACTGAATGTTCTCAATAAACATATTGGAAATATGCAATCGATTTTCACAAGACGTGCTCATAAGTAATGAGAATAAACAAATTAAATTAAGTAAAATGTCTGTGTGAAGTATGCACACCACGAGTATGTCCAATTTGTGCTTCATCTGTGAAACATTAATGAAATGTAGTGAGAATGAACTCTATGGCTTCAGTTTCTCTCAATTTCGTGAACTAGTGCTTATCCGATACCTTACAAGTACGATGCGCTAGACCAGATGAAGCCGTGCCCCAAAGGAACTGAATCCGACCTCGTTATGGCGCTTGACTCTTCTCTATTTCAGAAACCTTATTCACTTGCCTATGAAATCTCGGTTGAGGATAATAGTATAGTTTACGTATCTCCCCTCGTAAGATCACCTGTCAGAAGGATGTCGTCATTCCACGAAGATATTTGACTTTGAAATTTGTTCTGTTTTATAATGTCGTTTTATCGTATACACTTTGTATGAACTATGTCGTTCATACACGAAAGTTGACAAACGTCCACTAGAACATCTTGATTTTCAGAAAGAAAATTTTCATTTTTGTTTTTTTAAATGAATATTTTAGACAATATTCACTCATGCCAGACACATATTTTCCTTATATTTTAATGTGAAAATACGTATGTGTGTGAGCATGATTTTACGCGAACATGTGAAAAGGTAATTGAAAAAGTGCGATACAAATCGTGAACGACTATACAAAATATTAGATTCTACACACATTAAAACTTTGTTTACTCTTTACATTTTGATTCGTTTTCTCAACAACTATAATTTCGAAATGCCGTTGCGATCGAGTAGCCGACCAGTTTACTTCAATTGCTTCGTAACGTCTGCCGGAAACAGTGATGCCTACGAAAGAATGATTTCCTTCGTTTGAAACAATCCCTCTCTCCGCAATAACCTCAAGTTGCTTTCAATTCATTTTCACCTCTTCAGTTCAAGAAAAATTCACGAGTTTTCATTCATTACATGCCGCGACCAATGACCAATATGGGTTCTATCCCTCAACGAAGCAGCTTGTATTCACACCTTAATATTTAATTTTCCAGTTCCATGAAAAAGAAAGAGCATTTCTCTCAGCTATTTGAAGTTTGTTTTAACTCGTCGACTTTCGAATCATTTTGGGTTGCACTTCTCACTCCTTTCTTCCGCGAAACCAAATACGCAAGAGTATAATGAAAACTTTACTGATTAATTTGCAGCACACACCAAACAGGCGGGCAAAGTAAGATTTACGCACGTCGAGACGTCATCAAGCACTCAACATTCAACAAGCAGAGTGTATTATCTTCACCCTTCATTCGTTTGAGTGAAATTCTGCTCGTGCGTATACTGAGATATCAACCTTTGCTGAAAGTGAAAACCCACTCTGCCTTAAAGTAAAACTATTCACTCCAGCCTTCAAGTGAGGGTCAGCGTTAACCACGTCTTCGTTACGGAACATTGACTCAACGAAGAAGCTGCTCAATCCCATACACTAAGGGTCTTTATAATTACAATTACGAGTTGCAATTAAACTTTTATCTCCATTAGTGCGTAGAATTGAAACTTGTACACGTTTCATTAGGATTCCTATGTGCTTTGGCTAGAACGCATCATTTAGAATATCGCAAGAACTGTGATTAAAACTCAGGACGGTTCATCTTTGCGATGGTAATACGGTAATCCTGTATACATACTCAATCCGGTTGTTTGAGATCCATTCACAAATGTGTGACAAAAAGTAAAAATAATTTGGACGCTATAACTGAACGAAATAAAAACTACGAGTTGAACATATTCTCAATTTCTTCGTCTTCCAGGTGAACATAATAAAGTAACAATCCACGAATTGGGCTTAATCTTCGTTCTGCTTCAGCGACTGGTTGTGTTGCATTGCTAGTGAACTGGTTTTGAAGCAATCGTGCAAGCGACAAGAATTTTTGCTTCTTGAGTTAAGTATTTACTAAAAGAAATGTCTTAGAGCATATGACGGAATGATCTTGTGCTTGTATTCAGAGGGGGTGTAAACTTCATTGCTTCGTTCATCCCATAAAGATTTTAGGCAACTAATTCTTATTAGTGACATTTTAGAGCTTTATCTACATATTTTATTTCACTGAGATACATACTTTAATAAATTGTATCTAGATTACAGGAAAAGATGGTATGAAGTTAAAATGTTCACCCATCTCAAATATTTACCATTCATTTTAGATTTATTTTATCATTATCTAATGGGAAAATAATAAATGAGCTTCGGTATCGTATTTTGGGGGACACATCCCCAGAAAAAGTGGTGGAAAGCCATGAAGTGTCGAGATTATTGTACCAAAATGAACTAGGTAATTAGTGTACGTCAACTGCTACGTTATTGAGTTAACTGCAGTAAGTTTCTGTCGTTTTCCAGTAGTTTTCATCTCAAGTTTTGTAACTTCGTGGATATGTACCAAATCTCTATCAGAGAATTCACGATAGTGTAGCGTAGTGTAGTGTAGTATAGCGTAGCGTAGCGTAGCGTAGCGTAGCGGTTCCCAACGTGAGCGCCGCAGCAACTACTAGGGACCTCACTACTAAGGGGGTGCCGTGCGGATGATTTAACTCAAGTTTTGTTTTCTGTTATTCAGACTCATTTTTCAAATTGAAATTCGTCTCTTCTATGACGTAAAAATATTTTATCTTCGTATGTCAACTGGACTCATCTATTATGAATTCTGTGTTAACAGCCCTTCAAATTTACATGTAATTTTTTTATAATGAGAAAACCCTGCACGCCACCAAATCTAATTATTGTATAATTTGCTTACCTCTACGACTTTTCATTGATAGGTATACAATTTAGCGATAAAATGTTTAGAAACACAATTAAAATTTAATTGTGCGGTGCAAGCTGTTGTGGTTTATATTACGGGCGCCTCTTAAATTGATCCGTAAATCAAGGGAGCCGCGGATCTAAAAAGTTTGGGAAAAAGTGAGTTATGCGCTGACTTAGAAATCATGAGATCTACATTTTACCAAAATCTTGGCCAGAATTCCTTTTTGCCAACAGGGGTGACAACGTTATTGTATGTTTTGTCAATATTTCCTATGAAATCTGGTTTTTACAAGATTTCGTTGCGTCCCAACTTTGTGCAGATTTCTCTGGAAAACTTGATGGTTTTAATTTCTATCAGAGCGGTGAAGCTAGTCTTACAATATCTGATTTTGTTTCCAGTTTCTTTTTTTTTTTTTTTAGCCTATTTTCGTAATAAAACATACCGGAGGAAGTTTGTGAACACAAACGAATCAACTTTGTGTTGTCAAAGTTTGATAGGTTTCGTAATGGCTTTTGAATTTTTCCTCAATTCCGCGCATGGACGCCTCTGGAGGAAGCTACCAATTGCTTCGCATGTCAGAAGCCCCTCAAGCAGAGAGAACAGTTCCTCCTATTGTAGCCTGAAGTGTTCGTGTGAGTCGACCTAAGTGCAAATTATTATATTGCTTTAAAACTGGATTTTATGACGACACCAGTTAGTATCAGTTTTTTCCAAACGAATTTCCATTAACAAAATTTAATTTAACAAAACTATATTTCCATTAACAAAATTTAATTAAAACCTCGATTAATATTTTGTGGTCTGTTACAACTGTCAAAACCTGTTACGCGCTCGGCCTAGTTTATTAATGGACAGTTATTAATCTATAACTTAAAAATACTATTTCTTTGGAAATGGTTTTAATTTTTCTATGGCACCAATTTTTTGTCTAATTTTGATCGGATAAGTATTAAAAAATATGATGATTATGTTTCTATAAGATTTTTATCTACAGTAAATTTTCACACGAGGTATATCACCACAAATGCTCATACTGTAAGAAAATCGTTGCTTTTACGACAATTTATTTTGGTAAACACATGAAATACGTTTATGGATTGATACTTTTTAAATCATACTAAGTCTTACAATTTTAAACTACACCATCAAATTGTTTAAGGAATCAAAATGTCAGGGAAGAACCACGCGCATATATTTAGCAAAGTGTGCTAATACAAAAAACTTACGAGATAAATAATGAAAATATGTAGACTTGTTAATTTGTAGACTATTTATATGAATAAATGAATGAGAATTTTATAAATCAACGTAGTTTTACGTGAAAGAAACACTTTACATCTCTTTAATTTCAGATAGAGTCGAAACAATTAAAACATTTTATCTTTTTTGATTCTCAGGTATTGTTTCCTAGAAAATTATTCTTCTCGAGATATCTCGAGAATTATTATTCTTCTGTTGATATTACATCTGAAGGATTTTGACTTCTTGAAATTTCATCACACTCTTTGTTCCGCGACTGGACTCCAGAAGTAACTGTAGCCGCTCCGGGCGCCTTGATGCACTTCCTTGGTTGGTTTGGACCTCATGGTATCATGTTAACAAAGGCCCCACCTCGGTGCGGTAAGCACCTGGCTCGAGAGGATTTATCGCCCAATTGAAAGCGTTGGCCACCGCTCCCCCCACCCCCACCGCTGTCCTGGCGATTGGGTTCTCTGAGCCGCGGGCAGACCGATCGAGGGGACGGCCGCCGAGTTTCTTCTGTGGTGTGGAGCAGCAGCGTGCGATTAGATTTCCTGTGGGGTGGGTGTGATGGTGACGTGAGTGCGGGGAGTGAAGGTTATCGCAGTCGCCACGTGAGTTGTGAGGGAACCCCCGGGCTGCGCAGGCAGACGGCAGCGCTCACAATGAGGCATGTGGAGGTGGGGGCTGGCGAACACAACACACTGGACCAAGGGGATGGAGGTTGAACAGGGCACCAAGGCAGACCTCACTTCAGGTTCCTTCTTTCAATTAGCGCAACACGCGGGTTCGTGGGAAATCCTATTAGTTTAGGTGAGGAGGTTATTGAAGAAGAATACTTCGAAATTTATTCGTGGGATACTTACACCTTGATTACACTTAACGAGATGTGTGTTTATACCTCTGTCTCGCCACAACTGAAAGCTCGGCCCTTTAGAAGAGCGAGACAGCCACTCGAACCCCATTCTATTTACTACAGAGTGCCCCCACTCGCCACGCCACTCTCGACCTAGTAACATTTTGCTACCTCATCACTGTACTCGTTACGTGTTATCAAGGGATTGAAGACGGCTATTAACAATGGTTCGAAACGGAGAGATGCCAAATGGAGCGGCTCCATTTGGAGTGGACGAATTTCGTGGGGACATTCACGAGCGCGCCACCACTTCATGGCACTTGCGCTCGAATTCTCGGAAGATTGTGACTGAGCCATTGCTTGAAGTCTTCCAAGTTAAATTTGAACAATGTCTTCGAAATGGATTGAGTTTCGTCTCCTTGTAATGTAGCAGCTAATGCGTGGATGGATAACACTCTTCCAAATGAATTAAGATTAATCAAATCTAATTTTGTTTGTAGTAGTTACCTTACGCACAATTAATGTATGAATTTTCCGTTTTCTTTCGTTAAACACGAACCGATTACAATCCTTGCTGAAGAACAATGGCACTGTTATTATTACTATTAGTACAGCCAATTGGACTGCCATTAATCTAAAATTTATACAACATATTTCCGTGAAATCAATTTCATTCAATAAAGATGTGATTAAATTAATAAAAACATTAAGTATAAAATTTCCAAACAACCTCAAAGTTTAAGAGATTTTATATTACAAGAATCATGTTGATATTTGAAAGAGCGGTAAATTCAAGATTAAACAATTTTTACAAAATTGTCATTGACACTAATATTACATTAATTTTTATTTGTAATACTGTTCTGTGGAAATCCTGTTTGCGTGTGTTCATTACTATGGTCTGTGTTTTAACCTTTTGACATAGTATTTTCCAATTGTTTTTGTACATTATTACAATATTGGTTTTTAACCGTCTAGGTAAAAAAAGTGGGAGTTTTAATTGACATGGTTTACGTACAATATTTAATTTCTTAATTTCCCTTATTAAGTTCGTTACGAAATGAACTTCTCGACTTAACTTCATCTTTTGCCCATTTATGTAGTAACAGGCTGATATACGAATTTAAACAGATTTAATAACTGATCTAAAGATAAAGTTCTTTTGATTTTCTCGCGGTAGTGTGGGTCAGATACGTTCCACATATAAGAAAGTTCATTATACAGTTACATAACTTAAATAAGAAATCATGATTGGACATAATTTCCTATATTCATGCTCGTGCGCAACAATACGCATTTCACCTGCTGAACACACATGATAGACTAGGCCATTTGGCGCGTCCGAATTCCGACAATTACGGGTAGTTTACTGTATCTGAATATATGTCTGAATAAGTTTAGAGAATGTTGAAGAAGGCCAGATAAACCGACCGAAACATTGGCTAAATCCATTTGTTAATTTCATTCAAGAGATATAGCTGAAAAAAATCCTAAAAACAATGTTCATTTTAAATGAAACTAAGTCAAAATTTGTGATTTTGCGTAGTTGCATCAGTCTATCACATAAAACATTTTTTAGATTATTTATTGCACTTCTTTTTCTAAAAGCTATAACTTGAAAATTTTAAGAAATTTAGTTGAGCATCATTTAACTACAGACGGCATATTGTTAAATAATTATACCTTGAATACAAGATCAATTATATCTACTATATTTCGCTTTTCTATTATTATTTATTAAATGTTTTGTAATTGTACGGGAGAAAGATTCGAAAGGAGTTGAAAAGTATAGTGAAACTTCATTTTCATTGTAACTCAAGGTAAATTAGATATTTATCTCAAAGTATGTCTTATTATTGAGGGGAAGTTTCGAAAGTAATGTCTTATTATTGAGGGGAAGTAATGTGTTCAATTTGACGATGTAACAAGGATAAAAACCTCTCCTTGCGTTAAATAAATAATATATTGCGGGAAAAGCAGTTAATAACTGAGTATGATCTTGTGTAGGTCAAGAAGTGAACTAACCATGTATCATTGTTAAACGTTTATAAATAATTGGTTGTTAGTGATGGCTTCCAAGGTTATACTGTGTAACAAATTTAAACTGAAAAGAACATTGCTACGTGGAAATAATGCGAAATAGTAATTTCTTTCACTCATCAGCACGAATTGAATTTTTGAACAGGACTCAAAAGAAATAGCTCCCCGTCCAAGTAGTCCGAAGAACCCCGTCCAAGTGGTCTATTTCTTTAAAAAATTGTTTATCTGTCAAGATGATGGGGGGGTGTCCTCTTATTCCTGGTGTCGGGGTGGGGAGGGGAGGACAGAGGGACAAAAGGCAACCGGCGAGCGACCTCCATTGCTGGAAAGAATTCAAATAAAACCAAGTCAAGGGAAACAAAATACATTGATTTCTGGTCGTAATTCGGAAAGTAGCGTGGACATATTCCAGTTCCAGGAGTTACGGAATTAGAACCACCCATTTGCAAAGGCACTACTTCATGAAAATGGTTTAATGTAATATATCTTCAGTAGACTTTTGTATAATTTTGTAATGTAGCGAATGTTCCATCAGTCTGGGGTTGCCGTCCGGGCGGGGTTTTCTACATTGTCCAGGTTTTTTAAAATAATCCGAGCATCGAAAACTAATCGTCGCGATCGTTCGAAATTAGCACAAACCATTGAGAAAGTGACGAGTATTATTACTTGAGCTAGAATTACTCCAATAATTTTAAGATTATTTTGATAGCTAAAATTAGCTTGTGTTCGGTAGATATTATTTTTTCTGTGAAGAAAAACATTTTTTTTTCTTGAATTCTGCTTGTTATTTCCTTTCAAATACAGAGAAATATCTATTCAATTTTGTTTAAAAGTGAACATTTTTTTCTGTAAAATCACCTTGCATTTATTATTCAATTAATAACACGTTAAAATGAGGAAAACTTATTTTATTCTTGTGAAGGATAGAAATCATTTTACGTAGTAATGTCCGGGTTTTAGTTCCAAAATCCGAAGTTTTTGGTCTCCTGGCCTTAGATTTGAGATTTTGTAGATTGTAACCCTACATCAGTGCAACATTCGTTTACTCAGTTTTTGACCATTTTGTCGTTGACTGCATCTTTTACCTGAGACACTACGTTCAATTTTGTTTGCGATTTAGTTGGATACAGCAGGCGATCATTTGTGTAGTGATGCTGCGACAATCACAAATGAGTTTTGTTCTTTTTCAATGCTACGGATGCTAATTAACTGTGAAATATGAAACTGACAAAACAAAACATTGAAAACGCCCATTATGCTTTTAATTCAGTTATTGCTTCTATTTTGCTATTAATTTTTGCTTTCCTTGTCCATAAACACCTTTTGCCTATTAAATGTGATACTTCAAACAAAGGATGAAAGTAAATTGTTACTAATTAATTCATCAATAGTGGAGATATTAAACTGATCCACTCTTCGTTAATTTAAATAATTTATCGTGAAATAAAATTTGTATGTAGGTAGCTCGCTTAAATTGTTGACTACTTGTCACATAATCAGTAACAATTTCCATTTTGAATTCATACACCTGTCTCTTGTAGCTTGCACACGATAGGATCGTGTTGTAAACAAGTCATTACACGTATAGACTCATGCTGGAACATGTTTCCTCTCCCGACAATACACAATGCGCTCATCAGCCAACACTACTAGGCAAGACCTGTCTGTCAACCTGAACAGGAGGGCCGCGCGTCGCGTCGTTCCGATAGAGCTTCGAGTGTTCATACGGGACGGTTGAAAATCACCTTGCCCATCTTAATGCTTCAGATGAAGGAGGTACGAATTGGTTTTCCCAGTTTTATATGTTTTCTTCACGCTCTCTGCTGTTATAATTTCAAATTGTACATTCAATGAATGAGTGGTTGATGACATGTTCATTGTGACAATGTTACTTTTCACAAAATTTCAACTGTCGTTTAGTCGTGCACTATCGCTAATTTTTCTAAGTGATAAGTTTCTCGCGACCATCAGGCCGCCGAGCATTGGACAATGTGCCCAGTTTCCCTACACTTGCTAAAAATCCGACAACATAAGCGAAATAGCTTTCCAATACAAAAATTAAACTACGCGAAAGATTTCGTCAGTTATAACTTATTGAAGTATTTAATTAATAAGGAAATATTGTAATCGATAACGAAGTTTCGAGATGGATTGTCTTGCAACATCGGGTACTTGGCAGTAGCTTCATTTCTTTATATTTACAACTTAACATTTCTCGTTAAGTTATAGTTGCACGAAAGTAATGTAGGTAGAAATACAATTAAACTGTTACAGAACTCTTTTGTGCAATGAATTGTGTATATAAGGGGAGCTTCCTGATCAAAAGTATCGCGGGTCTTAATAGTTTGGGAAACGCTGGTCTGAAAGAAACTCAAATATCGCAACAATTTGAGGAGTGTGAAATACTGTGCGACCCATTTATTATTTCTTATCGTGTCATTTTTACGCACGGGATTAGTAAACGGATCTAATTCTTGAGATCCCCCCAAAATTTAGATATTCAATTTTTTACAATTAATTTTAACAATTACATTCTTTTTTTTCTACACCAAAAATTTCCAGTATGTAAAGAAAAGAAAAGAAATTTAAAAAAATTCAGTTGCAAACTTGTTAACTTTGAACGTAAAGACGAATTTTAATGTCAATATTTAATTATATTACAAAAAATAGAACTAATCATGTAAAAAGAAAAATTCCGATTAAATATTTAAAAATGTTTATGAGCTCTCAACGGTCGAGAAACCCACAAGAAGGTAACAAACGGCTTTGTTATTTAACCTCGAGAAAATTTGTTTCAATGCAAGACTAGTGTTAAAAAAATGCGTCGATATAGATCCCTTGTTCAGGGCATGTTATGTCAATATTTTCTTGTACCAAGTGAATTATAGCCTTCAGGGAGTTTTCTTTAGTTAGGGAATATATAAAGTTTCACTATTCTTTTGTAAAACAATTAAGTTGTTATAGATTGCAAAACTTTCAGGGTATTGTTAAATTGCTGACTTTATTAAAATTTTTATTTACACTAGCTTAGCAGCCACGGCTTCGCTTGCGTACAGATAATCCTTCTGAAATCGCCGCAATGCCTTGTATCCTACAGCCAATTCGTTGTTCATTAATGTTGGCGGTTTGATAGTGGTGTGTGATGTTTATACTACTATCTCAGCAGTTTCGAAAATACAGGAACATGAGAGCCACGTTTGAAATGAAGTTTCAAAGGGGACCGAATGAACACATATCAGAAATTATAAGAAAAGTATTTGTGATGAATGATTGTAAAAACATATAACTCAAAACGCTCCCACAATTTAATGTGAGGTATGAGATTTTTAGTTTTGAATTATGAATTTTTGTATTTGGTGTATTGAATAAGTAAAATTTCTAGCAAATGTTGGTCACTCAAATTACCTGTTTATATTTTGTATTTTGAACTTCAATAAATAAAAATTTGTCCACACTTGTATGAAGTCTCAAATACAGATACAACTTCTTGTATAATTTTTCTTCTGAAACAAAACTACAAGCCTGAGGACGGCTTTCATTTTTGAACTAGTTTTTCATCCGCTGTAACTCATTCCATTTGCAATACTGATAGAACGCCTTCAATTTCACAAGAAAGAGGATTCTAGGACCTTCTGATATCCTTGGGATGTGCATCCATACCTGAGAATCTTGCAGACAAGTTTCTTCGGACCATTGAGATGTTCAACCCCAACAGGTGTGCAAACCCTGAATCATTTTCACCTAGTGACTAGCAACTGATAAAAATGCGTATTTTTTCTGGTTCCTGTCGCGTTCAAAAAGTACCGTTCTGATTGTTTCATAATTGTTTGATTTTCCCCGCCGCGGGCGTGGGTCAGACCCCACACATTCATGGACCAGACTCGACCCGCGGGCCATTTATGGTGACTGGTGACATAGCGGAATGCGTTCGTGCGACTAAATGTTGAACTGGTTGTCTATATGCGGCATAAATTGATCCTGTATTGCAGGATTTGTTTTTCACCAATATTAGACCTTGCCATATTCTTCTCCTCCTTTGCTTCTCATGAATGCAAAACATTCACCGTCAAAAGGATTTTGGTTTCGGAGTCGTAGACTCACAGTAAAAAAGACCGAAAGTAAAAAAACAAAAATTTTCATCCATATCGTAGGAAGGTGATTTACAGGAGTACAATTTTCGAGTACAACGGCAAAATCGAATAATTTACTTATCTGTAAATCAGGAACGAATTAAGTAGTTTGAACACGTACTGGTATAAATGGGATTCTTTCTCTGATAGCACCTAAGGCTGCTACATCCAATTTCACTTTCACATGTAGTATTTGTCAATGGGTAATGTAGCATGCTATTGAAGCTTATCTACATTTGTTTACCAACAACTTGGCCCACGTGGAGGGGATTGTAGGAGTTGTTAGTAATAGTTAAGAGTTATTTATGCTAGGAGGAGGTGAATTGAGGAAGAAGGGTTCGCTTTTCAGTGGTCACAGGTATATGAACTGGGACATCAATGTGAGAAGTTACAAATTTTTTCTGGCCCCACCGGGAATTGAACCTCCATGGCCAGAACGCTACCACCTGCGCCACCTACATCCAAATAATCGCTCCTTAGCGGCAAGTGTTTACGATACTTCGTGAAAGATGGACACAGAAACATGAGATGCGAATTAGGATTGAATGTTAGGTAGCAATTCCTCGGAACAGTATTTATTCCTTACTGAAGAAAAAATGCCTCGAACTACGACAGTAGTAATTAATATTTGATTTTTATTTTCTATTCATTCTTGTTTATTTCAATTCTAACATTAAACAAGAAATACATTGCGTTTCTCTTTGCAATAATAAGATCTTCCTTCCTGAATGTAAACGTAAGCTTCCGCGGCCGGAGTTGGTATAAACTTGTTTGTCCGGAACAAACCGTGTTTCAGTAGACATAACTACCAACGTTTCGGCCATCTTGCTGTGGCCTTTTTCAGGGCAATGTCTCAGTCGTACAGACCTAAGTCGCTGTCGTAGTCTGCTCTCGACGAGAACGCGCTTCTCGCAGAGTACGACAGCGACTTAGGACTGCACGACCCTGAAGAAGGTCACAGCAAGATGGCCGAAAAGATGGTAGTGAGACGCGGTTGGCGCAGGACGAACAAGATTCCTCCCTGAATGTTCTTGTAATTCTTTTTTACTTTCTCATATACGTAGTATATAGAAAGTTTTTTAATCATGAAAAATTTCGAAAGCGAGAATTCGACGGAAATATCCGTTTTGTTTATCCCTGATTCAGAAAAAGTGGTTTTTGGCATAACGTCCGTCCGTCTGTGCGTAGCGGTTCTGAGTAAACGCATGAATATATTTAATTCACATTTCGTATTTACCGTAGAATTTACTTGTTGTCGATGAACGTGCTCCAATTTTTTTTACTTTAAAACAAAGGGGACTTCACATGGTCAAAGTACTCTTTTGAATATTTCTCAAAAACGGGTCCGACAATTTTGCTTAAATATTTTGTACGTAAGGTACAATTCGTATGCATTACATCCGCATTAGTGGTATTTCGCTTGTAAGTTTGGTATAGACGCAGTAAAATAATTTCTGCCCGCTACACTTACACATTAGTTTACTGTTTCAAGAAGCTTGAATAATATTTAGCAGTGTAAATGGACCAAGCAGACGTAGAAAACACTTTTCGTAAACTGAAATGAAAGATGATAAAGTACATAGGTCAGCAAACGCACTACAGATACGAAAATACATCAATTTCTGTCTACAGCGAAATTACACTTACATAACACTTTTACGATATTTTTGTCACTATGCAGCAGATAGAAAAACGTATATGAGAAAGTATGTGCAATGGTTTTGCACCTCTTGCTTAAGATTTTGTTGACGCATTTTGTAACGCAGGTCTTTACTTCTAAGTACTTATTCGTGGAGAAGTGATTGCAACGTCAAGTGAAAATCGCGACAGATCTGAACTCGAGCCGGGGACCTCCTGCTCTGACCGCAGGGATCTGCGCTCTTTATACACCTCCCAATTCGCCTCCCAAAACCCGTACACCATCTCCATCTGGAGTTACCTGAAATTAAGACTTGCAACAACATTTTGACACGTCCGAATTAATCGACGACTGCTTGTCATACTACCATTGGTGACTCCCAATGCTGGGTTCTCTTAATCTCTGTTTCCTGGTACCTGTGGTCACTTATGTTACGTGGGCATGTGACCCAGACTAACTGCAGCGGGCCAGGTGAAGATGATGTACGAGGTTCGGGAGTCGAAACAGGTGGTGCGGAAGATAGCACCAGAGCAAGTGGTCCCAGGTTAGAGTTCTGGTTCGTTGTCATTTTCACATGGCCCTTAATGTTGCAACCACATTGTGCAAAGTTCGTAGTAAATTGATTCATGATCCAGGAAAACTTATGACTTGTTTTGCTTTTCCATCCGCGGCAGAAATTTTCTCCGGAGTGAGAGAGAAACTTGGGGTAAGCGTGAAATCACACTTCCTGCGGTGTAAATTAAGCGCGAATTGAAATATGGAAGTGTGAGCGTAGTACGAGTCAAGTGTGAGCGTTTTTCTCTTGCACTTCGTGGAAAAATTTCTCCAGGGATTGTGTATAAAACGGGTCTATTAACTCAGGAGTCAATATATTTTGGTGGTGATTTTTTTTTAATCTTTCTTTTTTGTAAACTTCATCTAACTACTTAACTCTCCTCTACTAAACTTCTGACGTGAGACTCCTGTTTCCATTGAATGTTTTCCCGCTGCCATCGAATTGAGAGAACAATAACTATATAATTTATGTTTAATAATATGCATATCTTTCTTCGAGAACGTCTCCAAAATTTGAATGAAATTCACGAATTCGAGGTGTTTGGAGATCAAAATACGATCTGACTTGTATAGAATCGTTTTAGTGCTTTAAATTATCAGAAAATAGTGTATATCCCAAACTGCTTTCCACTGAAAACGCCACGGTTATGTTTTGGATTACGAGCTGAGCACGTCGATTAGGTCCACGGCTCGAAGTTAGCTGTGGAGATGTTATTTCTTTCATTCGTGGTAACATGTGCTTGGTAATACATTGACCCTGTTTTAACATTTGTTGTAATTATGCTGGTTCCTTAACGTGTTGGTTTGTGTGCTGGCAGGCGCGCATCACGGACGGAGCACGCGAGCCGACGTCGTCGTCGTCGTCGACGGCGGCGGGGGCGGCGGCGGGAGGCGGCGCGGAGGCGGGAGCCGGGGCAGCAGCCGGAGCGGACATGCCCGCTGATGCAGCAGCAGCCGCCGGCCACGCCGCCGCCAGCGCGCTCTGGGACATGGAGGCGGCCACCGTCGCCGAGTGGGACGCCGCGGGAGGTGGGGACTGCGATTGCGCGGGCCCGCCGCCGGAGTTCCGTCTACCCCCGCCACCACGTCCGCCCCCTTTGGCGGAAGCGCTTGACTGCTCGGAGGCGCCGCTGCCAGACATCGAGACGTGTGACGCGGTGCCGGTGAGTGCAACTTCTGCTTGTTTATTCTTATTCGAGGAGGCAAAATACAGATTTCAATAGCAAGCTAAATTACTATTGTGTATGTGCCCAGCGGTGTGTTTTCCAAAAATGCCCTTTTTATTTTCCTGTTTAAAAATTATTTGTAGTACAAAAGCTCAACCAAAATATTTCCCAGGTGCCATTTCATCAATTTTTGAAACAAAATATCACATTTGAAATCCCCTTCAAAAAGAACCATTTCAAAAACCGCAATTTCTTAACCCTACATAATCTTCAAATTCCGCTTTTATCGCATTTTAATATATTCATCAATTTTACTTGTTCCCCAAATTATGTGTAAATCTTGCCCGGATTGGGTGTGAGGGTGAAACGAAATTATACTTTAAACTGATCTGATAAATATTCACGTTTAGTTCTGCATTTTTACGAAGAAAATTATTGTGCAAGTGTTTAAAAAATTAATTAACATCTTTTGAACAAAATCTAGAAATTCGAGTAATTTTTACCCATGAAAACGTGTCTCAATTTTGCCGTAAATCACACTTTTCTCTGTCGGTGTAGGTCGGAGAATACAGAGATTATCTCTCTTTCCTTGATAAATGTTCAGCTCGAAATAATGATCTACTCTTAATTACATTCGCGCTAATTTTTTTCGTACATACGGCCTGATTCTGAAGGTCTCTCATTCATCTGCGAATTGGTGCGTCGGTGCCACAAAAGGTGCGTTATCTCCGCTCTCCCTTTTCAAATTACACGCCATCGCCCATGCAAATGAGTCGTGAAAGTAGCGTGAAAACTAGCGAGCTCGGAAAATAAAGTTACTGCAGCGCAGGCATAAAAAGACATTCTACAGTATCGCCAGACATCACGTGAATATAGTGGAGTGCTGTGTGCCTGGAAAGTTACTGTGGGCCTCCGATCTTGTGTTACTGACACTTTCGCTCGTTTTCACCTTCGGTAAACTGTACGGAACTTCGGCATGAAGAGACGTAGGAACATTTCATTACATTTCTAACTATAAAATTGCTACTAATATTTTACGTGTTATTATATCCTCGCTCGTTTTCTTGAACCGCATTGTTTTGTTTTAGCGTAAATGTAAACGTAAAAATCAGCTCTAGCAATTTTCTCAAAGTGAGTCAAGAATGTTTTGCAAATTCGCATTAGACAATAAAGGAATATATTAAATTAATGTATGTAAAATTAAATTTGTGGACAGTTTTGTGTGGACTAGACTGGACTACAACCACACCTAATATATCAGTTTAGGGAAAACGGGCGAAGTGTTGTGAATGTCTGTATTATAAGTTCGAAAATGTCCCACTTGCAAAGATGGCCTAGAAAATTCAGTTGAACAAAAGTATTTGTGAGTACATTTCGCCTTGTGAATTCTGACCTCATTATTAATTTTCCTGGAAGTTTGTACCCGAACTATGCGGTTATTCTTGCATGTAATGCAAAATGTATAAGTCATTTTGTGGAGTCGTTCAAATAAGATTATGTCGAACATCTTCGTAATTCAGTATGTGAACCGCTTTTATTAGCAGAGGCAGCTAGATACACCTGTACCTTTATTACTTTTTGAGTGTAAAGTTCGAAGCAACGGGACTAAGATAAATGGGATTCTACTCTACTTCCTCGAAATATGTCTGGTGCCCGCATTCAACTCCATAGCATCTCAACCGCGCCGATCTTTCAGGTAGGAGGCTGCAGCCGATAAATTGCTGCTCCTCCTTCAGAACTCGTCGTTCCGCCTCAGAGAAGAAGAGTTCGGGCTGCTCCAAAAAGCGCCTTAGAACTCGTGCTTCTTCCTTGGTACGAACGTCGCGTGCTGGCATCTCATTGCATTTGCATCTTTTTCTAGAGAACCGAGTGCAGTAATACTTCGGTTTTCGTTGACATCGCTTATCGTCGGATTCAGTAGGTCGATTTTTACTGTATAAAATATTTCTCGTTTTTTTCGGTTGATGTGCTAAATTTACGAATACAATGTTTCCAAATTCGTTTTATGATGTCCTGTCCCATTTTTAGGCAAATCTTAAAGGGCAGCGCAATAATAGGCCTCGTTGGTCAGCTTTCTTGGGAATAATGATATATTGACTCTGAAGCTGGTCCAGGTTCCAAAAGACGAAGAAGGGAAATGATACAAAGGGGTTCCTTGATACGTAAGGTCCGTGTTATATCTATAAAGTATGTTTTTGCTATATATTAAGGCAGGATGGCCAGAGTCTGGAAGACCTGGAAAAGTCAGGGAAATTTGTTATAAAAAATACTGACCACCCTGTAAGGATTGTCTAGAACGAATTAATTGTATTTACATTTATTAATATGGGAAAAATTGCCTCGATTGTCGTCGGTTTTTAATTTTGCTGATTCTTTTCGGACGAATTATCGACGAAAACCAGGATATTACTGTACCTCTCATTTCACGTACGCTGTTCCTTAAAATTATAGTTGTTCGTTTATTTCAATCATTTAATAATTTGTTGATTTAAATAATGCTCACCGTCCAATAGCTCTCGCCTAATTCAATTTCGCTGGGATAGCAGAAACAAACTGGATGTGTTGGAATTGACACTTACGTGAAAAACGTAAAACATTATCTTTGACTACTAGAAATGTCATTTTTGTTCTTTGACTTTCCAAACAATTCGATTTGATTTTTTGTTAATACAAAACCTCCACGCTGTATCAAATTACTTATTCTTTAATTTTGTAAAATCGGTCGAAAAAAACACCATCTTGGATTGTTATGATTGGTACTTTTCGAATTTATCTTAATACAAATATGTAGGGGAACGCATTTTTACGAATTTTGTTTTGTGTTTTCTTAAAACCATACAAAACTCTGATACAACAAAGAACGTCTGTGCAGGTAACTCAGAATGTTCTTATAACTGTTAAAATCTATTGTAACAATGACAACTTAGTAGTTATGGATGGAGTGCATTATGTTCTATGCAGATTGATTCAAAAAGAAAGTTACCGTCAAATATCTCCTAACCGGATGACGATATCGAAGAGCGAAGGGTAAGTAGTCACCTGGGCTAATATGACGTATTCAAATGATTTGTAGTTCAGTAGGTGCAGAGACATTGATATTCTTATTTTGTTAATGGTACTGTGTATATGTCGTAGAAAAGACGAATACTTAGATATAACATTTATTGAATTTGGACGAACAATAGCCACCAATATTTAAAATATTTAGAGGTGTCGATAAACGAAATGAACTCATCGAAGCACCGTAAGACCTTGCCTCGGGGTGAGGTAAGGTCATTCTCTTCCCATTCACTACATTCAGAAATGTTGAAAAAATCGCGGTGCTGCTACGCCGTTGTTGTTTGCTAAAAATAATATATGTTATAACTTTGTATTTGTCTTTTCTTGGGCAATGAAAATTACAGTAAAATTTTTAATATCTCTCAAGTAAAAATGCTGCAAATTATTTGATAAATCCGTTACCACGTCACGACTTATCTAAGTGAAAACAGCATTTAGAAATATTAATCAGTTTCGCAAATATTTGAGGTGAACGACCATACTGTATCATTATAGTATGACGCGTATTGGATATAAGTTCTAATAGCCAACAAGTGAAAATTACTTTTTATGAAATTCCATTCTCGAGGTCATTATCTTCGATTTATTTATTTATTTATTAGCTCAATTCTAGAAAGACCAAATTTTAATATATTTAAAAAATTAATATATTAAAAAAATATTATATTAAAAAATTAATATATTAAAAATGGAGATACGATTTATTTAAACTTAATTCCATCGATTAAATAAGTTGAAGTTTTATTTCAAGTGATTTCTCACTGTGAGTTCATAACATTTGTAAAATATTTACAGACATATAACATAAGTACAGTTCATTTATACTGTTACGTTTATTTCAGTGTAAACTATTACACCCCCAAAGAGTAACATTCAGTGAATAATCGTATCAGTTCCCCTTTCATCATATCTTCCATACGATGTCTGAAATGGTTTTGCAGATACGCAAGAAAATAATATTCCATAAATGAATATTATTAAGAATACGAATCATTTATACTATATACTAGTAAAAATTCATTTGATGTGTTACCAGATACCTCTAAGATAGTGTAAAATGTTGCACGTTCTATCGCAACGCTCTCAAACATTTAGGAATAATTGCATTTGTGAAAGTGAATAAACTATAAACGCTATTCAAGTCTTATTTCATTGGTTCAATTTTGGTAGCAGCTTTATCTTCCGTCGATGAACGAACTTACACCTCTATTATCTTCAGTACAGTTGATCCACTGTGTACGGTCTAGAATGTGAAAAACATGATGGAATTGCAGACGGTTCATGACATGAAGGTATGTAGTTAGACGTTTACAATATGTATCTGTGCATCCTTGTATTTTCTCCTCTGCATTTAACTCAACGTTGATTTGAATTAATTGGCATAGAAATATTTTTCTGCAAATTTGTTGTATATAATTCGTAGGGGTTGATATCTTTGCTTGCGAACCTATAAAACGCAAAAAGCGTTGCAGTTTAGTTTTTATGAAACTTCCGTTTCTAAACACTGTGTTAGTGAGTCATGTCTTTATGTGTTTTGTTTACTTGTACGTGAGCTCATTTCCTTGTTGACGGCTTTAATGATCTGCCTCCGAGCTTTGCTCGTTTGCAGTTTGATAAAATAAGTGTTTAAATGCTTTAAAATCTCGAAGTACTGCGTTGTTAACCACAGCGTTACACGTTAACCGCGATTTACTAAATCAATTCAAAATACATCAATGTATACATGATTTTACACATTCTTATCAAGTATTTTATCATGATAGCATATTAAATACGGTGTTTTCCGAACTAGATACTTTCGTTTTTATAAGTTCTACTCTGCGACCATTAAATTTACTAAAGTTGCTAACTCCCAGTTTTGTTGACTTTTTTGCGAGTCGTATAAAAAGATCCCTTATTCCTCTGATCAGCTCCAAATTCTTGATAAGCAGTACGAATGGCTTGATCGTTTCAATCGGCATTAAGCTCTTGTACTTATTATTATTATTATTATTATTATTATTATTATTATTATTCGTTTATGGGCAGCTCTGAAGTGAGCTCAGAAGAAGATCGTTTCAGGTGTGTGTGTGGAGGAGGAGGAGGAAGAGGAGGAGGAGGGGGCAGAACTTGCATGTTGTACGCAGGAATTCACTCACAATTCAATCTACGTTGTCTTCTGTCAATATCTGGTTGCATCAAATTTTGTTTGACTATTAATACATTGGAATAAAAACCATATCCTCGGGTATTTAATGATATCGTTCTTGTGATTTATTGGAGGTCGCAGTGCATCAATCTGCCAGACCGCAGACATTCACAGTATTCCATTAGTGTTTATTCGAATGTTTTTGATGGCAAATCGAGAACAAAACAGTAAGTTTGGAATTGCGTTCTTCTTTGTCATCAGGATGGACTTTGCGGGTGACTTTAGTTCAATTGCCAGGGAGAAGCATGAACTTGACGCATACGTGCGAAGGAAAATATCACTTGATTGACAAGTTACATTATCTTTCTTATTTCATCACGTTCCTCCTATTCCATCAAATATAATTTATACTAATTCATAATTATAACAAAATTACAATCGTTCCGTAAATTGTAATTCAAGGTCACAATCCTCGAGGCTGAAAACAAACATTTATGCAGCATCCTTTGAAAGCTAAGCTCACTTCCAAGGAAAACACAGTTATCACTAACGACCGTAGCACAATATTTGGCCATGTTGACTTCCCTAAATGCTCCACAAATAAGATAGGACTAAGTTCTCGGTGTATGAACATGAAGAAAAATTAACGTGATGCTTGCGGAGGTATTGGACGTTGGGTGCTACTCGATCGGAGCTAAAAAATGGTGAGAAGTTTTCTTTTATTATCGTAATATTAAAAACGTAGAATAAAATATTGTATTACACGAATTCTTATTATGAGATCACACGGTGTCTTCCGGTCTTCTGAACATTGGCCCTCAGTCGTTTCAGAAATACCACGTTTCTCCGAAAACTTTTATCATATCTTGAACGGATTTCTTTCTTTTCGAAATGCTTTGAAGGGAAAAGTTACTTCTATGGCCGTAGTGAACGGCGAATGACAACGTATAGAGATCATATTTTCGAATTAGTTCTTCAAGTTTGATTGTTTAATACTGTTGGATTTTGTTAGTCCGGATCCCGATTAACACGGAACTTTAAATTAAGAACGTAGTTTTTATTTCCTGCAATTCGACTGTCGATCGAAGACAGACATGAAAAGTGACGTAAAAATACGAACTTACATTTATACAGGAAATTAAACTACCCCTCAAGTCAGACAAACAGGCTATTCGATTAACTGATTACACCAATTTAATTAATTTTAAGTCCAGTTAAGTGAAGCAGTATATGAAAAAGAATGGACAAAAATGCTGAAACTATTTAAATTAAATTCAAATTATACTCGAGCTTTAAAAAACAAATGGTTTCACTTAAATACATTTGAATACACTACAACGTCGAAGTGACTAAAGATATATTTTCATTTATTAACATATCAATTAACTTACCCATGGAATTTGAAGTGAGTGTTCAAAACATTTGAAACAAAATAAAAAATTGAAAATTACTCACAAAATGAACAAAACATACGAACACTGATGCAGGTAACGCGTTCCAATGTTTTAATAAAACTTCAGGTATGAATATTTACATAAAATATGTTTACAAAAAAGCAGAAACACACAAACATGTTATAATATTGTATTGTTAATTTTGCCTGGTTTGAAGGTAATTCAATCGTTTTTTAATATTTTTATTTACAAATTCTATGAAAAACTGTCTGGATTATACAATAAAATATTATAACAATTTTGGGTGTTTCTACTTTTATGTTTATATTTATGTGTATAACATGTTCATTTCTCCTGTTATGTTTATTATAATAATTTGTTATTATTTGATTACCTGGCGACTTAAATCCAAGTCGAAACGTAGTGAGCTCTTAATAGAAAAAAAATTGTTTGTTCGTAAAAGGAAGCAAGTTTTTAATTATTTATTTGAACGCACTATTAGTTAGATGATCTCGGGTAATGGATATTGATGTTTGCGCCGTGCGACCGAGCTTCCAACCCCGAGCATTTCTCCTTCCGCAGGTCTCTACTCATTCACTCGAAGCATGGCGGTGTGAATCTTGCCACATTATCGAGAAAGAAATAGCGTAATGCGTCGCATTCCTGAAGGACCACTAACGAGGTTCAACATAGGAAAAAAATATATTCATTAGGAATTTTTCTATCTTTCCCAATAAAATTTAGAGAGTTGTACAATTTAATCAGTCAGCTATTTCGGTTCTTTTTCAAAGTTCTTGCTTTTTAATTTGCCTCATAAGGGAGCTGTTGGGCGAGCAACGAAAACCAGTCAACCAGTTATGTGAGAGTTAAAATGTTTACTCTAACACAATGAAAGTTAAATAATACTACGCTAAAACATAAAAAACATATTTAAGCCAGTACCTTGTATTCAAGTCCAGTCTTAATTGGGCAAAATATTTTGAATTTTCATTTTCGCGAGAAAAAATTAAATCATTGATGCCGCCAGAAGTTTACTCTCACCTCTATTGTTCGGATCAATATAACAGTCATATCCCTCCATCTCCGGGATCTCAGCAACAGCATACTATGAAACCCTTCCAAGGTAGAAAGTGGTATGAAATGTGCGGGGAGAAATGTTGAATATGAGAACGAGACCCTTCGCAAAATAGTCATCTGCACGAGCCTTACCCCTTCTTTGTGCTGGAGAGCAACGAAGCATCTCCAACTATCTTCGAAGCAGTTACAAGCAGCTCAGTGTTATCTCACGTTCAAATAGATATTGCTCTCCGTTTAGGAATGTTTGTGCCTTCACGTGGTTGTTTGGAAATGTAATGTAACATTGGCACGTTGTTTTTCTATCAATCCGGATATTTCGAATTTTGGATACTTTTTTGTCCTAATTAGACCTGATTAATAATTATAATAATATTATTTATATATAATAATTATATAATTAAGTTCTATCGTACCTTTCTTTAAAATAAATGAAATCATGTCTGTGAAACGTGTTCATTCATGATCGATACACCTGGTGGGTCATGGTAAGAGTGCTTTGCAGTCAACTGCTCGAGCCTCGTGAAATTATACACGAGTAATACTCAACGTTAGAAGATCGGAAATGAAAATAAAATGTTTGTGTATTTTCTATTCGAATGATTATAATATAGACGAAATTGCCGGATTCAATGATTATCAATATTGACAGTAAATATGTGCAGTATTAGTTTGTATTCAGAAGTAAGAAAGTGTATGGGTCTAATTATTTCGGATTCCGAGTTCGTAATTCAATAAGTCTACTCCCGCCAGTTTAGTTACTATCGCGTTGAACCTGGATTTATAACTCATACTGGACTAGTTTTCCTCCTAAGATTCAAGTGATTGATTCTATTTAAGATTATTTTCAGAATGAGATATAGAATTCGGGTCAATGTTTCAGCTTCGATTTTTCGCAATCGCGGTTAGCCCTGTACCTAAGCAGTTTGGTTGATAAAGCAAGAAAGACGCCTTGCCGACGCCATAGATGGATCCAGGTGGTCACTCATCCGAGTATATCTGAGCGAAACTTCAACTTCTCTGATCATGAACTCTGCTCGTGGGAGAACTTCGCCAAATTTCGACCAAATGCCAACTTTTGCTTCTTGCAAAGCTAACTTGCGTCGCATTTAGTCCCAAACTCGAACTACGAACTGTTGATGTTACGATCTTCGGTTTAACAAAATGTCCAGGGACCCCACAGGAGAGAGAGTTGTAAAATTGTTTGAACCCATTTAATAGCTGTAATTATGCTGTGTTACGTTTTCCTGACTTCAAAACGTATCAAATCCGTGCTTGGCGATTAATATTTTGGATATTATGGCAGGGATATCAAAACAACTGGTTAGAATGAATCATTTCTCTTTTTTAATCCTAGTGAAACATTTGCCCAAAATCTGAGACGAGTCTCTTTCATGATAAGAATAAGAAATTCTTTTATGATCTGCGACTAACGATAGAAATATGTCTAACCTTATGTTCGTTGATGACACTTCTCAGTCACATTCACTTCAGTGGCATGCGTTGTTCTTGATACACACTAAGCCATTTCCAACACTACCTCTCCACTACCCCTTGAACCGCGCCGTGACCGACCATAATGAGTGGCGGAGGGATTTGTCGTTATTGACGAAGATGGACTGAATTTTAGGTGAATGTGGTGCTATCTAGAAGTATGACTGGGAACTGAAGTCGCAAAGCAAGTTCAAAATCCGTATTCCTTCATTGCTTCCCAAGAAAAAGAAATCATTCTTTTAATACTCCATTGAAATTCGTACAATGATATTAACTGTTTGGATATCTGGATGACCGAGTTGCCTGCTCGAATGGCAATGATGTATATTTAAAATAAAATGCACTCATGGTTTTTAATTAATTGCAAAAAGTGTTTAAAATAATACTTTTTTATAAATATTATTTATTATTTCTCGTGTTATTCTACCTTAACTCTTGTACACGGCTGTCATATTAATTCTATAGAAAATACAAGAATACTAATTGGAAAACAATATAAGAAAAAACATTTTGAATAAATGTTCTCGAGAATATTTCTCAAGGTAGATTCAAAAAATTACAATAATGATCTGAAAGTGCATCAAAATTACTTCAAAATTAAAAGAAAACATTTGGTTCTCAAAGGGGAAATACTTGATTGAAAATTTAAATACGTCACTGAAATCGTGATTGAACGCTGCAAAAAATAGAACTTCCCGCCAAAGCACTTAATTTTGCCTGAGAAGGAATAGATCTTCTTTCGTTTTCTTTTAACATCACATTGCTAGCTCAAAATTAGGCCAAGATATTGAAAACATATAAAAATAGTCATTTATTGCCCTTGCGGCGCAGGGGAGTGGACTTTTGAAACCAAAGTTTCGCCAGAAGGTATACTTTTGATGAATCGATAGAGCTATGATTCGTGAAGATCGACGTAAAGGAATTTATTACCATCTTATTGCTAGACTCTTTCGAGATTTCCTGTGTTAATGTACATAGCTGTAGACTTTTGATGATGGGTCAGATACAGATTTTTACTGAAAATTGTCTCCACGTAATTCATAAAGTATGAGAAATAGAAAGTAAATAGCGGATTCCGCGAAGTGCGTAAAGGCCTTGCGATTATACAAATTTCCACTCTTTCCCCATCCCAAGGGTTACGTTCCTATAGGATAAAAGTACTATAGAACTCGAATCAATCTGATCACCAATTATCCAGATCGACGGGAGAAAGTAAAAGGTATTTTTTATTATTGTCCACTAAATTATTGTTATTTCTTCTGTACTCAGCGAACTGTAAATACTATAGGCATATTACATAATTAAATTGTTTTTAGCTGTATGTTGTTAGTTTGTGCTTTTTCCTATACAATGTGATATTTCTTGGTCATTTTACCTTAAAAATAACCTTTGATAATTCGGACCGGTTTCAGTTGATCCGGATAATTGGAGTTTTAAAAATAAATAAAAGGACCTTTTTTTAATACATGAAACGCATCATTTCGGAAATGTTAGACATTAGAAATACCAAATATTCTCTTAATTCACAGATAGACACTGAAAAATTACAAAAAGAATATGATTTAATTTTCAATTCTTAGTTTGGGGAATTTAATATAAAACTTATGATATTGATAATCAAGTTATTATTGTGAGTTTGTTTGTCCAATGTGACTTTCTCATTTTAAATTAATTGATAATTGTTTGATCCTGATGTATGTAATTTTTCTCCTTTCTTAATTTTTGAAAACACTGAAAATATAATTTTTCTGTTACAATTTTATTTATTTTATTTACTTAATTGCACGAAATTGCTTCATTTCATTCATTGTAACTTTAATACCCATGTTTCTTTGGAAAGTAATGCTTTTAAATAGTGATGTATTGTTGACCTTTGTTGTGCCTAGTTTATATTGATTTTCTTGTGTATCACAACTGACGTGAGCCCATTCCTCGTAAGTTGTCAATTTGCCTGAGGATGAATCATAAAAAGGATTGAAACGTATTTTATTTTATTTATTTGTGTTTCAGAATAAATATATGTCTGTTCTTAAAATAGGGTCGTTTCATTTGTTTCTAATTATATATGCAAACGGAAAATATGACTAATTGGAGTTTTACTGCATAGGCTTATGGAGTGTATACGTATGTGTAAAGAGCTCTGCGTCCCCAAGGAAGCACGGGAAGACAGGAAGAGAGGAAACTTAGTGTGTTCGAGAAAACGATGCGCTGTTAATCAATTTCCGACTTGAGTGGAATCCTCTCGTGAAGATTTCGTATCTCACAGAATTCGTGATATTTATTTTTGCTAATCGAGAACCCCTCATTGTCTCCTCGGGGTGCAAGTCCCAGTTTATCTCCCTCTCTTCAGATTATCTTATTTTCGCAGCCGTTGTCCAACATTTCCGGCGAGAGGTCGCATGAGTGACTTAACAAATAAATGCGAACTAACAGATTTCATGTGACAAATAGTTTTAAAAATCGATGTTTCTAAGAATGGACAGTTTGGGAGCATTTGTGAAGAACCGGATGCTTCTTACACGCTCACCTCTCACTAAATTTTGTCCATCAAACTCTGAATAAATCGTGGCGATGTGTCGGCGTACCCCAAAGCGATTGCTGAACAAGTAATGATCATCGGTCGGCGTGTGCTTTATTCTCTCGATAAGCCTGTCCTTTCCTTTTTCGCTGTTCTGTTCAGACTGTAGGGCAGAGATGACGTTAGTTTTTGTTATCTTCCCAATTTCTACTATCTCGAGACATTCGGACTCTTTCTTCACGTAGTCATGTTTCCGATTCTTTCGTTGTTCCAACCGACTGACAAAGCTCAATGCCTCGGTTTCAGTAATGTTTTCTTTCTCCTGCATTTGAGGATTTGTCGGGAGACACACTTCCACCCCTCCGCTCATTGTGAGAGCGATCCGACTTGAGTGACCCTGTCAGTAGCACGTTCCCGCCACCACTTGCAACTTAATCTGAGCCCGCAAACGCTCGCCATCCGCACGGACAGTGCAACACTACCCCCGATTCTTAGAAAACCACACAATAGGCAGACTTGATTTATGTAACCGAGGTAGTCACTTCGAACCATGGGACCTCTAAAGTTGGCTAAAGATTTCTAAAGACTTATCACTCCATTGATTACGTACAGGTCAGGTATACGCTGAGTTTTCTAACGCAAGGTCGCACCCGTGAAGCATCTTCCCCTCGGTCTTGTCGCCACTGGGGATGAAAGAAACCGCCACAAACTATTCGCCTTTCCATTCCGACGGGTCCTGAAGACACGCAAAATGTATTGTTACAGCAGCTGTCAATATTACGAATGACCTAAACCGGAGTTCTACTTCCGCATGGTGAACCTTCCAAGTTGAAATATGAAGGACGAAATTCGAGAGAAAGGATGGAATCGGAAGTTTGCGGAGAAAGGTTGAAGAGATTTCCTCCCCATCACCCTCTTTCCCCGAATAATGTCTTAAATATATTCTGAATTAATGACTTTTATTTGTATTATGATACACTTGTATTAACATGTATTCACTTATTTTATATATATGCATAAGAAGTGAATACATACAGAAAATTAGTGTATGTCCATGTCTAGCTCTCAGGTATTGAGATTTTTTTTTCTAATGCAAATTTGTTTCTTCTATGACTTAAATATGTCTTATTTTCGAATATCCTCTGAAACTACCGCTAATCAGGTCAATGTAAACAGGAATTCTTATGTTTAAATATGGTATTTATTATATGATATTATAAATATCACAATAAATTTAATTTAAATTTTCTTGTACTGTACGATAAATGGTTGATATTAGGAGTACCACCGGGACTCATCAATTGCTGGATAGAGTCGCGGATGTGAAAAGTCTTGGAACTACTGGCGCATCCCCATAGCCATTCCACTATGTCATTGAAATATTGGGAATAATTGCTGAATCATCGTAGGTTGAAAACGTCTCTTACCCAGGGAGGAATGTTTTTTTTCATAGGTTACCAAAATGCAGTAATGAGAAAACCTATGTATACATTAGTGTGTTTTTATATTTTATGTAATATGCTCGTGAGTTGTCATAGAAAACGTGCGGTATGTAAGTTGATCACTCTCGGAGAAAATTCCTCGAAGATTGTTTCATTCTGTTACGACCATTTTTATTAATATTTGACACTTCTGGCTTTTAAACTCAACTATCAAATATGCTCATGCTATCGATACGGAAAGCAAACAACGTGCAGCATTATCTTGACTGACTGGAAGTTGCATCAAGGATAGGATGATACGGCTATCTCCATTTTATCTTTCAATGGTTCAAAGAAACTGTTGTTAGGAATTAGATATAAAGATGTCGCAGTCTTCTATAGTTTAATATGTCATATCGATTGGCGGTGGTTCAGCCATTTAGTACAAAAACTTAGTGTTCGTGACTTCGGGGTTATTCGTAGAACAGAGTAATAGGAATAATTACAGAAAAATAATTCAGTTGATAGCGAAATATGTTCAACACTTAAATAAGTCGTTGTGGAATTACTTCCTCGATAACATGGATTTTAAAATTACGTCCGTAACTTTCGAGATTTCGCAACATTGCAGCAAAGTATTTCAATCTGACCTTTGTGTTGCAAAAGTGTTTTCCGTGGAGTAACCGTAATTCGTACAGACAAAAGATAAAGGAGAGTTGAAAGTTCTCGCTAAACCGAGTAAAAAATGTCAATTTTATTGTATTTGAAAGCAACGACCTGGAAATTGTAATCTCTGAAAGGAAATCGGTTCTTAAATAGGTTTCGAATGAATTTACATCTCAAAAGTCGAGCTCTTGTAATCCATGAAAAGGCAGTATTGAACAACTGCATTTGGGGGTGGGAACGTGCACGACTTAACGTTTCTTTCCAACTGCCTGACAACTCACCTTGAATCAGCTTCTTGCTCTTAGTCCATACTCCTCACTGATTTGTCATAACTAAGTAGATTTTAGCCGTCTCCCGTGTTCCCTCCGACCTCTGCAACCTCTCTCTTGTGGAATTTGCTCACAGATACAGAAAGGGGAGCGTGCAGCGAGCGCAGGCTGGTGTAATGAGATGAATAACGGAGGAGAAATGGAGGAAAGAATTCCAGGAAGCGGGCAGAGTAGAGAGTGGGTGCGGACGCGAGCGCGGCTGCCAGGCGGACGATTGGCGAGGAAAGGGAGCTAGGGCTGTGCGGCGCAGGGGTAGCAAGGACGAGTCGAGAGGGAGGGTGGTCGGACGGACGGCGGTACGGCGTCTTCGAGCCTTGCCACAAAGACTGCTGAAAAGAGCTCGAGCTTCAAGTGCGGTTCACCGTGGCCACACGCCGTCCACTGTGGTTTATAGCTTGGTTGCACAGATGCGAAGGAAGTGAATGAAGCAACAAATGGTCTCCGCGTTCCCCAGAGCTCCTTCCGGCGATCTGTGCTCACTCGTCATACCCCACACGTTTTCATGTAGACTATATATCATTTTGTAACTCCAAATACCATTATTTCCATTCCTTCGATTGAAAAACATTGTTTAGTTAAACTTTATTTCTCATATTGATTCGCCACACCCTTCCCTTCCACCCGATTCAAGTCTAATCCAGTCCTTTGTTTTTCAATATTTTTGTGGTAAAAGGTTTAAAAAATGGTATATATTACATCT
>NNCF01126516.1:999401-1085283 GCA_002313205.1 Laupala kohalensis
ACATATAATATTTATTTATATATTTTATATATTACAGTTTATATATTTAATATGTCAAAATAATGGGACATTCCATAAGTTCAGCTTCATGGTGATTTTCCTTCAGATTTAATTTTCTTCATCCTGAATGACTGGACTTGCTGGTTGTTGGTTATGTACCTCGTAGGAACCCGTATCAAGCAGATATGGAGATGATTAGGGAAAATATTTGTAAAATGTCGCAAGTTATTCGTCTCTCCAGTTTTTAGTTGCAATACTGGATGGAGTACTGGCTACGCCCAGGACAATACGACGTATTAATACGTCGTTTGTGACGTGAATACATTGTTTGAAATTATACCCTAAAATTCCGTAGAAGACGTGCCTTGAACGATGCTACGTGCGACGTGAAGTAGCGGCTCAAAGGTAGCGGCAATGTTTGCTATGACGACGTCCATTTTGCCATCAACTATGGGGAACACTTTCATAGTTTACCGAGTTTGAGTTTTTGCGAAAAAATATTTTTTCTTCCGCCAGTTTAAAAACAATTCGAGAAAACCATTTACAGAGAAAAAGCTGTATTAATTACTTTTTTTTGTTTTTGGAGCTGGATAACCAAAGCTTCTTTTCTTTTGACTTTTGATACTGCTTACATGACACAGTTGTAAAGTTTTCAACGTAAAAGAATGCATATTGACAATAAAATCTATGAAGTGGTACAGAAGTATAGATAATGTTTAAAGATCCTTACTAGATCAAACCGTGCGATTAAATCGCACGAAAAATTGAATCTAACTGTATTCTGTATAGAAATATGGAAGTTTACTTTTAGGAAGCAAGATTGAGTAATGTAGTAGATTATGCTTTCCCCCACATCTTCTAGTTGTCGGTAAGTTTCTCTCGGTTTCATATTTAGCATTAACAGTTTAAACAGAACAGTTATGAATAGTACATAATATACAATGGGGCATTACATTCATAATATTCAAGTACAATTTCCTGCGAATATTGTTCATTACTTGCCAGACGCGTCAGTGATTTCATTTATCAGGAAGCAAGAAATCAACTTACATCATTTTAAGACAAATGAGTGAAGTAGCGTCTTTTCGTGATGTAATTTTTAAATGCTGTTATCTGGGAAGGAAAAGATGAAAGATAAAATAAAATAAACACGAAGGTACACCTTTTAATGTTCTAACGTAGGATCCTTAAGTTGTGTGATTTGCTCCTTCTTGTTACGGAGAAAACGAACAAAAATCAAGGGGGCATTTGCGTATTAATGTATATAATAATAAAAATTCTTGAGTGAATAGACCCGTTGTAGTAGACCTTAGTATATATGTTGATTACCACCCACATCATTTCCTCCCCAATTTGAAATATCAAGTGTGTGCCATTCCACAATACGATAAGTATTTATTGAAACAGTTACATGACAATTTGGGAATTACCATATTAACGATGCTAATGAACAATACGATGCTAATGAACACTGTGAGGCAAAATATGAGGTATCTCGGCCACTCCTTTCACGCCGAGACATCCCTAGGCAGTCGAGGGGTGAAAATTTCACGAAAATTAAGCAAAAATGTTCTTTCAAGCGAGCACATTCCGATGTCTAGGAGAGCTAGTCTCATGTGTCCAGACTCCAAATCGCCACGAGTGGCGTATCTATGGGGGGGGGGGGGNTTGAGGGGGGGGGGGGGGGTAAGGAGGCTGTAGCCCCCCTCCCCATTGGACCTGACCTCTCAACAGTAAAAGCCATACATTGCAAAAGTGTTACCGGATATTTCGCTCACTAAATTTACATGTTATAGGCAAACGTAATACAAATTTGTATTATAGTTTCTGCGTATTATATGCACTGGTTGAAGAGACAGGCAATATTAGGCGTGTTTCACGCAGGCTAAATTCTGCAACATTTGTATAAGCGATACAGTGCAACCGCATTGTTGACAGCACAATTCACGACTAGCCTCTAATGTTATTAATGCATTGTGGGGAGGTAGTAGGCGACGTCTTTCTTTACGGGACATATACCTGCTTCCCAGAGGACGGTCTTGAGACATTCGAAATTTGTCTTTTTTTACATGTTTCATGCCATCTATAGTCAGCAAGCGGATTTCTATTCATTTACGGGATGTCGTTTTTCCTTCCACACCTTGTGTGGTCTCTACATACGTGTTAAGCTGTTTATTAGACATCTTACTAGTAGAGCCTTTATTTATTCGTTCTCGGATTAGGAAGTAGTTCTTTCCAACACAATTATTTTAAAGAATATTATCTACCCATAACTGTAGATTGGGATTATATTCTATAACTTCAATATATTTGTTCGTTCATTATATCTGCATTAAAAATATATTTTCATGAATTTATTTATTTGTACCTTTATAAAGTTCTGATGTAGTCACGAATTCCTTATCTTTTTTAAATGTATTGGCATTTTAAACAACTAATAAGTTTTGCCACTATTTAATAAAATGTTAATTATCTATTTGATGAGCTGGTGTATTTTATTTAAACATTATATTTTTATAAAGTACGATGGTAGCTTGAAAATTAATGCACACATGCTTGTAGAACGCGAACAAAAACAGATAGCAAGATGGGGTACAACGTACATTAAAGTGCAATTCTTAAGTTTCAAAATCAAATATTTATTTTTCAACGTAATCATCGTTAAGGCTAACACATTTCTGTTAACGTGTAACAAGTTTTTTCATTGTCACTGAAAAATTCTTCCGACTTTTCTCGAATCCAGGGCTTGACAGCACGCTTCACCTCACCGTCCGAGGTGTAATGATTACCCTCGACGTCTCTCTTGAGTACAAGGAAAAAATAAATATCGCAAGGCCCAAGATCGGGGGAATAAGGAGGGTGTGGAATCGGTTCAAACTTCAGATTTCGCAGAGCCTCTCCAGTTGCGCGCGAGGTGTATGGACGAGCGTTGTCATGATGCAAGATTATTGGCGCCAGCTGCCTCTAACACGACCAACTCGACGTCGGAGGTGTTTTAGAGACTGTACGTACTGAGAAGAATTTACCGTTGTTCCTAGTTCCAGAAAATCGGTCACTAAACTCGGTGAGCATCCCGAAACACAGTCAAATAAGTTTTTTTGCGGATGGTTGTGTTTTGAACTTTTTTGCCTAAGGAGGAGACGGATATTGATATTCAAAAATCCGTCTTTTCTCATCTGGGTCGTAATGATGGACCCGTCATAATATTATAAATGTCGTCTCCTCCGCCGTGGTAGCGCTGCAAAAGTTGCTCGCAGCATCCCAATCGACGCTGTTTGTTCTCGTCTGTGACACGGCGTGGTACCCATCGTGCTCAGATTTTTCGGTATCCCAATTGTTCAATAATGAAACCGACACGTTCCATAGATATTCCAATATGGTTTGCAATACGATTTTGAGTGATTCACCGGTGATTTTGAACTTCTTCGAAGAGTTTACGATGTTTATCGTCTAAGGCATTGGTCACACGTCCGCTGCGTGTTTCATCAACAATTATGGGTTTTTACAGGATCGAAACCACGAAATTTTACTACCCATCGATTTACAGTAGATCTATCAACAATATCGTCACCATAAACAGCCTTTAAACGACGCTGAATCTTAGTGGGAGTCACGTTTTCAGCAGGTAACAATTCGATAAAAGCACGCTGTTAAACTCGCGTTGACATAGCTCTAGAACACGCCTCCTTACTTCCGATTCTCGAAATTCACAGGCTGTACGCAACGACTTCAAACCTGCGTATGCGTATTGAGGGGGAATGATACTTCCACATGCCGCCTAGCCCGCTTCTGAAGGTCATTTCGTTCCCGTTCTGCAAGCATGTGTGCATTAGTTTTCAACCTTCCCTCGTACATCAACTCCTCAAATGTTATAAACATTAGAACCGTAATTTTTAAACAGAAATGATTATTTCGTGCTTCCCAGATCCCTCTCCAGTTAGCCCCCCCCCCTGATTAAGGTCTAAATCCGCCACTGATGGCCACTCTAGGTGCTGAGATAAAAAAATCATTCACATAAGAAGACCGCCCCCACCCCTTTTTTCTCACCCTCTTTAAAGAGTGGTTCAGATGTTCCAAAACTGTTCAAGATTGATTACGCGAGGCCAAAGTATTTGGCTTACGTGTTCACTCGCCACTGGCAATAACCCCTACGAAACACCACGCACACATTTCATCCCTTTTTGTAATTTTGAGTTTTTCATGCTTAGTTGGTGACCAGAATCATTGCATTTGGTATCGATAGACTAAGCAGTACATTTGTATAAAAATGTTAGGTCCGTAAGATTGAGGTGGAGTCCATCCCCGTCCACCGTATCATATGTGTGAGCGATGGCGAGAAGTTTTACAGGAGAAAGATGAGGATTTGTTTGGTGTATATTCGCTCCAAAATGTTGATTTACAAATTTGTTTACAAATTTAGTAAAATTTGACCAATGTTGAGTTTAACTTTACGATTATANTCTCTTATACACATCTAGATGTGTATAAGAGACAGTATATATACAGTATAATATTTTATGTCATTTCTGTTGAGGCGAACGTAAGAGGTTTTTCAAATTAATTCTTGAACACATGATTTTTTAGTAATTGTTGTATATGTGATAAATATTACGATAATTTTGCACTGACAGTTACGACACCTTATTAATATTTTAATACTCAACAATTATGGGGAATAATGCAATAAATTACAATATAAATGCTTATAATTAATACATTGTCTTGAAATAAAAATGTTCAAGTGTAAGTGGTGTAATTATTGCGTATAAAAATTTTGCAAATATGTTACATTTTCAATACAATATATTCCTTTCAATGCAATAAATTCAATACAGTAGAAGAAATAGGTGTAGAACTGAAGTACGCGAGGTTGCCACCAGATTGCAGTTACTTACGGACACTAAATTTATACGCTAAAGCCGTAGTTCCGCACTCAAGACACAACAAGCGACTGTAATAACCAAAATTGCCGTCAGACTTCAGTTTTTTTCTAACATTTGATAAAATATATGTATAATTTGTCCTCAGACCTAGAGTATATGTTATTCGTAATTTTTCACTTTAAATGGAGAAAACCCGAAGTCTGCGATTCTTTTAATTTTCACATTATTAGCGCTGCAATAATGAAATAAACAAACATATATACAAGCAAATGACTAATATTGTGCTTTATTGAGATAAAAGTTTATTAAGTAGATTAATAAGATGTGTTGGGTCGAACTGTTCACTGGCGCAAATATGTACATCTGCCTCTCGCATTGTATCGCCTTACAGTTTCCTATTATTATTAAGTTTTGCCTGATTGTATAGCATGATAGTGTTACATTCTAAAACCTTGGCATTTTTACATTTATGATTGTACATTAATCTTGCAACTTGTTGAAGTATGAAAAAGTAGATTATTTACTCATTTTTTCGTTTAGGTCAATTCTGTCCAACTAATCTTAGCCATTTTCTATACACTTTCGATCGTACGGGGTAGGGTTTGGCAAAATATTGCCCGACGAATAAATCTCATGGGTCATATTTATTTCTAACACAATATTTTGATTCTCATCTACAAATTTACTTTATTTCAAACTAAAAAATAGCATATTTCTTTAATTTTAAAAAGTTTTTAAAAATTTGTAACTTAGTATTATAATAAAATGTGTTCATGTTGTGATGTAAGACGAGATATATCCGAAAATAATTTTTACGTATCATCCCCCTCCCTAGGGGTGCAAGGGATATCTTACCCCCATATTGCTTGTTGTCCTGTATCAGGTTTGGTTGAAATTGCTCCAGGCACTCTCGAGTTATGGTGGGATACATACATGAAAATTTCCAACCCCCGTTTCACCTCGTTCGAGGTGAATTTTCGTAAAATCCTTTCTTAGCGGATGCCTACACCCTAAAAAGATCCTATCCGCCAAAGTTCCAGTTTGTGAGCTCTGTAGTTTCTGAGATTTTGTGATTAGTCAGTCTATCAGTGAGTGGTATTTCGCAATACACACTAGCTGAGTACCCGCAGCGTTGCTCGCGAGATGTCTCCAGTTTTATTCTTACTCATAGGGGTGACACCAATCATCTTAGCGACACCGAAACTGAACTTGTCATTGATATCATTTTCGATAATTTTTATGTCATACCCTTCCTCGCGGTGCTTGGGTTTATATGGCTGATCGTGGATTTAAGGAGCATCGGAAAGGTCATTAACAACCCCTAAACATTTGATCTCCACACTTATATGAGTAACTTTCGATTATTTTTCCGTGTCAACCCATTTCCAACCCTTACCCAAGGGGTGCTAGGAGTGTCTTATTTCCCATGGGGGCTGAATATAGCCTTACACGATTTTAGGATGATACAATCAACTCAACAATGCTGAAATCTGAACTCGTCATCAATATCTATCATTGTTGTTAATTTGTTCATAACATCCCCTACCCTTGGGGTGCAAAGTGTGTATACAGGATGATTTTGGACTTCGTAAATGTCGCTACTAATTTCAGCGGCCCCTAAAACTATGATCTCAACACTAATGTGTCATTTTCTATCATTTTTATATTTCATCACTTAACCAAATGGAGTATATTCCCTAATAGGGGGTGATTGTGGACTTAAGAGGCATTGAGAATGTGACTTTTCTCTTCTGCGACCGCAAGACTGATGTATTGAGTACCAATATCGGACGTTCTTGATAATTTTAACCTGCCAATCGTTCCCTCTCCTACCCCCAGGGATGCTTGAGGTTTAATATCTCCAATTTGGACTAATTGTGAACTTTCGAAGAATTGGGGGAGTCCTTATCAAAATCTTAAGGCACCGATAACTATGGTATCAAATATGTTGTAGGCTTCTTTCCATTATTTTTACGCGTCATCCTCTTTCCACACCCTCCCAAGGTGTTCCAGGGATGTCTTACCCCCACAGTGCTTATTGGAAGTTAGTCAATCATCAGTGTATAAAGTTTGGTTGAAATTGCTCCAGTCACTCCAGAGTTATGGTTGGATACATTCATCGAACATTTCCACCTCCATATCACCCTCTTAGGGGTTGATTTTGGTAAAATCCTTTCTTAGCGGACGTCAATGTCCTAAAAGGAATCTCTCTGCTAAATTTCAAGTTTGTGGACTTTGCAGTTTCTGAGATTTCGTGATTAGACAGTCAAGAAATCAGTCAGTCAGTCTGTTAGTCAGTACGCGAGTGATTTCGCTTGTCGGTATGTATAACGACACTGTTATCTTCTTGTGAATAAATAGTTCTGTATGGAATGTAAAAACACTTTCAAATCACTCACAGATTAGAAGAGGAAATGTCTCGGTCTCCTTCAGTGAGGAAGATTTACTTAAATTATTCGGGAATTCGTTTTAAAGTGCTACAGAGGATTCTTTGTTACGTCCTCTTTCCACTGTATCTTGAGATCCGGGTGTTTTACCCAAATTTTAGGTCTGGCCTAAATCCGTCTCATAAAAAAAGAAAGAAAAAAGAAACCTGAGAAAATTCTATTGAAGAATTATCATTTAAAATTAAATGTACGGAGGTGACAGACCCCGGCCAAATTGTTCATGCAAACGTCGCGTACGACTGCATCGAGTCAGGTCTACTTGTGGGGCAGTGGGATGTGAAATGGGCAAGGATTAATTTGTCGCGTGTGCAATGAATTCGTTCTCTCATCCTTCTTCTCCTCCTTTTCACTCTCCTCCCGTCTCCTGCTAAAGGTGATGGATCGCTTAGTGGGACATAGCATCTGCCAGGTTGTAGATAGGTAGGCTCTACGTTTTTTTGATCGTGGTCTTCATAGTTGAATAATTCCCTGTCAAGTGCTCGTTGTTCCGTTGGCCGTGACAAGGACGTGTTACACTTTCCCCACACTCAACGTCGGATATAGCCGTCCCGGTTCCCTCTCCCACATAGCAACTTGATCTAAAATTCCTTATAAGTTTTAACGTCAATGTTTGCTCGAGTGAAGTAATAAACTTCTTTAACAACAAATATTTTTTACAAAATATGCCTTTTACACGCATACATAAAAATATAATATTTTAAGCGAAATACCACTGACTGACTGACTGGAGGACCGAATAATCACGAAATCTCAGAAACTACAAATCCTACAAATTTGAAATTTGGCAGATAGGTTCCTTTTAGGGTGTAAACGTCCACTAAGAAAGAATTTTACGCAAATCTATCCCTAACGGGGTAAAACAGGGGTTAAAATGTTCTTTGTATGTATCCCACCATTACTTGGGGGTACCTGTAAGAATTTAAACCAAACTTGATCCACAGATTACTCACTATCTAAAAACAAACTCTGCGGGAGTGAGATATCCCTGGCACTTTAGAAAGGGGCAAGGAAGAGGGTGGCATGTAGAAATAATGAAAAAATTAGATATTAGTTTGGAAACCATGCTTTTGGGTGCCTTTGAGATGGATAAGGGTGTCCACGATGCAATGTAAGTTCACAAACAGTTCGCATTACAGATAATATACCCCTAGCATCCCTGGGGTAGGTAAAAGTAATAAAAAAGAACGAAATTGGTGTTGAATACATCATTTTTTAACAAGTGCAGATTTACACTCTCAATGCCGCTTAAGTCCATGGTCATCTTCTATGTAGGAATATACTCTCCTTGGGAAGGGGTTGAAAAGAGAATGAAATGTAAAAATTAACTAAAAGAACTAATATTAGCGTTTAGACCGTAGTTTTCGGGGCCGCTGAAATTAGTAGTGACATTCCCGAATACGCCGAGCCCGTTTTACAATCAGCCCGTATAAACCCCAGCACCCCTAGGGAAGGGGGTCCCATGAAAAAATTATCGAACACGACAGATTCTAATGAAGAGTCCGTAATTTTCGGCGTCTCCGAGTTAATAGTGAAATTCCGATATCGTGTAAGTCCAAATTCATAGTGGAAATGTACCACTAGCACCCCTTGGGGTGGGGGTGGAAATGGGTTCATGGATAAACATAATTGAAAACTAATTCTGATACAAAACAAAAATTGGTCGTATCCATAGTTTGAGGGTTTATGATATTTTTAAACTACCAATGCCGTTAAGTTCAAGTTGAGATCACACGTCAAATTATCGAAAATGTCATCCCTAAGAGAGTGAAATGGGAAATTTTAGAAAAACTCTTTCTGGAACACCAAAACTATCAAACTATGAACATTAATGGATAACATTCTAACTGAATATCAATGGGAATAAGAGAAATAATAAAGTTGCAGACATATTACAAAATTCACGCGCGCAAAGCCTCCGGGACTCAGCTAGTATGATTATATACTGAAGTATAGAGCTGACACATTTCTATAGTTTTATTTTTTGTATTGAAAATGTAAAACGATGTTTTAGATTTAACAAAAAATAAGTTTGATTATCTTTTTATAATCCACACCAGCAGCTAATTCAATGAATAATTTTTCTAAATAATTCTATTGATTATCACTCATCATTGCTCTCAAATACATTTTAATCGGTTTTAATTTTTAATTTGTGAGGAAACAATATAAGTAAACAACAACAAAATAGGTCAGACATGGTGAAGAATACGACAGTTTTTTTTCGTTGCTTGGTAGTAACGTGTAATAACATACATCACTATTGGTTCTGGAGGGTATATAACGCAACAATGTGATTTATTGTTAATCATTCTAAAAACTCATAGAACTGTGAAATTTTATTACTTCCCTCTTTCAACGCGTGGCACACGAGGTTCACATAACCGCGGAAGCAAGTAAAAATATTTCTATTTGTTTATATAGTACACAGAATGATTATGACTTTTAAAAATGTCTTTATTGTGGCCGATGTTGGAAATAAGTTCTCAGATAGTATGGGAAATGAAAAACTAGTTTCAGTGGAACATGTCCTGATTAGACCTATACTACCAGGATACTGTCTAGGCCTAGTTCAGTATTAGCCCGTGCCTCCCCCCCCCCCCCCTTGTAGTCGACTTGAATGGTGCTTTTGTGATACGAATAATATACTAGTAATGCGAAACCACTGCAAATACTTTCTCATATGTGAATTTCTAAGTCTTCTTTTAAGTATGAAAACAAAACAAATGTTATTAAAAAATAAAATTTACCCAAGTCTCGTAAAAGAAATAGAACGCTGTTTCGCGAAAGCCTCCATCAAATTATATAGAGAAACTCACGATTCAAAATTTTCACTATTACAATATGTTCTACAAATACTTTCAAGTTTGCTTTTCAAAGTAAAGGTGTTTATCTAAAAAAACGTATAATTTCATTTAATTTTATCCCTTTTAGTGCTATATTGCTCGGTCTATGCAACTCACTTAGAATAAAGTTTTGATGGGAAGGGACGGGGAGCAGATAATTTTTCCTATTATTGTATGGCGGTCCAAGATGCAAAAGTCCGCCTAATTTTATGATAATTTAATGACATAGAGTGGTCCAAACATCAATTACATGTTTTGATGGATTGGTGGAATATAACATAGTGAAACTAAGTCAAAGTGTATAAAAATTCTCCTGAGCTCGTGAATAAGATCAGCCGAGGTTGTGAATAATACAAGATACTAATGGGAAGGACAAATTGGTACTAATGAACACCTACGGAATGACAACAGAAGTACGGGGAAAAACTTAAAATGATAATATATTGATTTCAATACAGACAATGCCAGCCATTCTTGTTCATGTTTACGTTTACTAATTGCATCTTTACTATGGAATAAGGATGTGATTCGTAATTGCAGAAGAAAAATTGCCTTAACAAAAGGTATAAGAAATAATAATGAAAAATGTGCAATATTGAAATGCTCATTATTTCGGAATAGAGGCCCACAGCCTCACGAGTCTGCATTGTCCCTGCCAGATATAGCATCATTGTTATTCCACTGTTTTGGAGGTCTCCACCCACTCGTTCGAAACAGAATTCAAAGATGGACGTTGAACTTTTATTTATTATCTAAGTGTATCCTTTTTCGTAATATTTATACTTTATGATTAAATTATACATGATATTCCAATTCCATAATAGATTCCAAATCAAAATAGTTTATCTCCCTTCCTGTTTTTTCCCCTAGAAATTAGCAAAAAATGAAGTTTATTGAAAAATGGGAAGTAAATAATTCAAAGTATACGCAGGAACATTTTGAATATGAAATGGTACTGGTCTCATAGTAAATAAATAGTTTTGTAGTTAATGAAAATTAGAACACATTTAAGTAACTCACAGATTGCTAGAGGATATGTTTCGTCTTTCGCCTTTAGTATTCGGAGCTTGTCTCAGCTTTGGAATTCGAAAATAAACATTGAATTTTGGGTTTCTAAAGGAAAGTTTCACGAAGCTCGTCAATAGATTACGGTCAGTAAAAAAAGAGATGACGTTGTTTATCTTTCGAAATATTCTGAAGTTATATTATTAAAAATATATTCATGCACATCAGCGATCTAAATTGACAGCCAGTCATTAATTTCTTACGAATTGATTCGGAGAGGTTGCAAAAGTTCACGAGCCGCACCACGGCTTCGCTGGGTTTCGAATACTGATGTAACCTCTAAGATGGATGTCAATCCCTTTCGTTTTGCGAAGTTTCTTGAATTAAATTTTACTGCTAATTAAAGCAAACGAATTCGTATATTATCTTGCCTCTTCTGAAAAATCACGTTTCCGTCTATAAACTCAGATCCGATTTTCATGCAGGTAAGTTGGGTATCTTCTGAATGTATTATTCGTCGTTAATTGAACTCATTAAAAATTTCTTTTGTTTTCAAACAATCGAGACAGTCGTTTCGGAATATTCGTATTTACAATCATTAGCTTTTCAACGGAATTTATGATTACCTCATTAGCTTTTGTTTGAGAAAACTAGGACGCTAATTTGGTTTATTTCATATTTGAAATGTTGGGTGTTCCTCTTTCTGTTGTTTCATGTCTGAGTGTCGTTCATCTCTTCCTTTTTCGTCTTACGCACGTAAGACGAAAAAGAGGCGGGGGGAAAAACTCTCCAGGCGCCCCATCCCACACCCCCACGCACAGCAGCGGCAGGACGCAAAGGTCGTTAGACGTTCCTATCGGCTTCTTCGATTCGTCGGTGACGAGGGTAAACCGGAGCCAACTAAGCGAACTTCGCCCTTTAAATTGGCTGTTGGCAACTAAACCACTTAGGCAGAGCAGTGGGTGGTGTTCCCCCCGCACCAGAGCCCATTCCACATTCGCGTCTTCTCGCTCTCGTTGTCCTTGAAGTAGCCCTTTACCTGCTTCTCTCTCCACCTCTGCCGCCCGCTTCTCCACTTGTTTTCTTAACCGACAGAGTGGAGCTTATGTATCGCGTAAAGTGGGTTCGCTTAGGGAGGGTTACGTTTCAATTCAACTTGACTCACGTTTCCTTGGGTTTCATTGGCAGAACTCTTTTCGGGAACTACCTCTTCGTATCTCGAGTTAGTATTCTCCTTTGACGATTTCATCATTCATACCTACCATCGCCAGCTTCCTCTTGTACTCTTCTTCGTGATGTCTTCAAAAAAGCAAAGGGAACTTTCTCTTCACATTTTGAGCGACGCGACCCCGAGGTGTTTCTGCTGCTAGTTCGCTGCATTTCAGTAATCTTATCCCAGAGAAGGATCCTGGCCCTGTCATTAGCAGTTAAAAAAATTAATATTTTATGCGATTTTCTCGTGTTCTTTCTACTATGAATTGGAATAGGATGTTCAGTCACAATTCATCCAGTACTAATTTTTTATATGTTAATTTGATATTCTTGTCTTCTCTCTTACTAAACGCGTGTTTGTAAGCCTGAATACCACTAAAGGAATAAATATATTGAGCTACGTAACTCTAGTGTTGGTGGTTCGCATATTTAGGTAATTTTCGTTTTAGTAGTTTCAGTTAATAAGAGCATTTTAAAACATTTCCAGGTCCGAACATTTCAACTCGGATGTCTTGAAGATTCTCATTTCAATTTCTTTTTTTACTTCTCTCCGCGTACAGCACACCCTTCGCTAGCCTTCTCATCCCGTCCCATCCTGCCCTGCCCTGTCTGTCTTCCTCCCTTCTGCCCCATTCCCCATTTCCCCTCTACCCAGCAAGCTGAACTGAGAAACGGAAGTCGTCGCCAAAGGCGTGGGGGGAGCCTTTGCAGAAAGCACAAGGGTAGCAGACCCCTAACTTTTTTCTCGGAATTCGTCGACATTCTTCAAAAATATCCTCGACTGTTATGTGGGATAAAAAAAAGCGATTCTGTTGGGTTGAGCTTCTAATAATCCGCGTTGGGCTAATTTATCAGCAAAATTTCAGAAATAACTCTGGTGATATAAGAAGAGTCTCCCAACACCTCTGCGATGTGAAAAGCGGACGACTTTTTCCAAACATGAATGAAACACAAACATTTGCTATTTGCAAAAGTTCTGAAGGCGTTCGTGCTACCACTGAAAGCTCTCCCCATTTCCCTGAGAGGCTTCTCAGAGCTCCTGGTGGCGAAGAAGCATACGAAAAGGAAGTGAAAGGGGTCGGAGTTGATCGGAAGGAGATTGAGGACGATAAGGAGACCGTAAAAGCTCACACTTCAAAATCTTTAGTGAGAAACGCGTGCATTCGTGCTAATATAATGAGAATTGTGTGTGTATTTTGTACGAAGGTAGCCATTTAAATTATTAACAAGAGTTATCATCATTAATATTTTTCACACTTGAATAATAAAGTGAAAAAAATTAGGAACTCTATTTGAAAATAGTGATTTTAAGTTAATTTCAAATGAGGAGATATCATGTCAAATTAAGTTAGAAAATGATGAAGCACCGCACTAAATTATTTTTAGGTACTCATTCTTCTAAACATTCAATCGCGTGAAAAAAACGAAAGTTAATGCAAAAATTTTCATTGATGCAAAATAAAATTGTATTAATTTTTTCACATTGGATTTTTGTTAATATTAGAGTCATTCTCAATCAAGGGTCATCATTTCGTATTTTTGCCTGTAATTACGAATGCATTAAGTCGACGCTGAAGCATTCACATACCAACTCCTCAACTGCCATACAGCACCTTTCTATCGAGAGTTATAAGCAAGTGTATAATGAATTCATCCCATAATTAATAAAGGGGACAGCCATATCTGGGGTGGGGGCGGTCTGACTTAGAGAAAAAGTTTTCCCACATAAATTTGCATTCTGGTGGGTTCAAGCAGACATTATTTTTACTGACGTAAAGCAGCAAAACATACTTATCTATACTTCGTCTTCAGTGATATAAAGTATGATGATCCAAGGACATGGCCTACAGGTATATCTGATGATTTTAGGTACAATATTGTTAGCTTATACACTTCTTTTCATGCTATTCAAAACCTTCGTAATATGGTCCTACGTGATCATAAAGGGAATCTGTCGTTGTTCTAGTCCATCCACTCAAAACGGACTGCAATTACTGTACAACCATTCGCTTGAGCTGCCAGTGACATCGAAGGTTTTTGACGAGAATGTCTGCCACCTGTCACAGGTAGCATAACATACTGATAACAGCATCGTACCTCGCATAGTTACGGATCGTCCTCAATGCTTCAAACTCTCTTGGAGTTCTTTGATTGCGTTAGCTTGTCATTTTCTATTAGTACCAAATGGTGCTACCTTCAAGTTCCGTTTCAAAACTGTGATCACCGATGATCAGTATTAGTCACGTGTGCCACATGCATTTCATAAAAGTTCTTTGCGTGACTCCTTCTATTATTTCGTACTGACGGATGGAAACCCTATAGCAGCAAATAAATGAAAAACGTCATTATTACACAAATACGGAATTATTAGAAAAGTTAATATTTCACGATCGGCATTTTTCGCGGAAACTGTCGATTGAATCTGAATGAAAATTCCAATTTTCACCTATAAGCAAGTTCCATGTGTCACAATGAAATCAGACATTATTTGAACAACAGTTGCAGCAGACAAGGTGACTAGCTGCCCAGGCATCTGTGCAAAAATGCGCAATAGATTAAATTAATTTCAAACTTGGTAAATAATATAATTCTGAAATTTCTTTTTTTGTTAAAACAACGCGTAGTTCCAACTATGCGAAATAAACAGAAATACTCGTATTCGATCAACTTCTCGAACTTTCGGTCTCAGCAAAAGAACGAGAATTCTAGTTCTGTCCTTCTATGCATGCGATGAGTAAACCTTCTGTAGAGTTTCGCCATCTAATAATTCGTATGAGAAGTTCTCATAGGTTTTGGGATGTCAATACGACTTGAATCTACTCTCTGCTGCATTTTGATCGTCGCAATGTCTTGTCTCCTGTTATCCATCAGTAGGTCCAACGTCGGTGTGGAGATTTGCTTGCTTTAGCAGAGCTTCATTTCTCCACTTGGTCATACGCAGTCTTCACTGCTTTTAGAAGATAAATAATTCATTTTATTCGCGAGAGAATATCCTCCTCTTGCAACAACCATATTTCTTTCTTTACATAAAAAGGTTTATACTTCATCTGAAAAGGTAATATTAACAATAAAAAAGCAATTTTAGTTTGAGTTTAGGGGGAGTTTTTATTTCCTTCCTAGAAACGAAATTGTTCTAGCTCCACAGGGAAAAAGATTTTACGGCGTATATTTCCCCGCGGCTAACCCGTGACCGGTACACAGTGGTATTCCTTCTAGAGCCAATATGAGGTGGAGAATGTTGGGATATCTGTCTGATCTGTCAAACTGACCTTTTTTGCGAAAAAATGAAGAAGGCTGGGAAGCAGAAAACGAGGAATCAAACGACAGAAGAAGCACATCAATTGGATTTCCGGTGCGCTTATATCGCCTGTGTTGAGTTGTTCGACTGAACAGCTTTCTCAAAGAGGGAAACGGTTTCTACCATATTCTTGTTAATATATACAAGCATTCACGTACAGCGAAACATTATAACGAAAAATTAAAATTTTCTTTTAATTGGGCCACATATATTATTTTCATTAAAAAAAGATGGACTTGGTCACACGATTGCAACCACAAGACACGTTGTTTCTTCTTACCGCCATGTGATATCAAAGATAGGTTGATTAAAGCGAGCGTGTGTAGAAAATACTGTAAAATCACAAGTAAAACGAACCATCGATTGTTCTGTTTATAAGAATACTATAGTATTATTATTTTATTGGAAAGGGTGGTGGGAAAGGTAAATAGCTCTTGTATCAATTGCAAACCAATATTAGAATTAGAAAATAGTCATGCACATTTGTCCTGAGGTCGCCGGGAGAAGACTCGAGGAATGCACGCTGCGAAGGGAAACTGCGCAGTCTCCGAGACAGAACATGGTTCAAAAGATTGTCAGAGGAAAAACTTCCAAATGCAGGATTTTGATGCAAATACATCATTTAGGTGTCCCTAGTATCGAAGAAATACAGAATTCCGTACGTCTTAAGGAGAGACCAAGATAGTAAGATACCGTCTTCGATATTTTCGGATCATTCACGGAAATGTTTTAGCTCTGGAAGCTGGAGAATTCCTCTCATAAACTTGTAAGTAAAGTGCCTAGAATTTCTCAGAATTATTCAACTATTTATTTTAAATTTTGAATTCACGTGAAAGTAACAATCTCTGCAACAGGCATATCTCACCTAATTTTTTGTGTACAGGCAATCCAATATTTTTTGTACTTATATAATCCCCATTTCGTGTAAATGTCAGAAAAAGATGGTTTACGGTGCAAATTAAGATTATTTTGCGAAGATGAAAAGAATTAATTGAAACTATGCGAATAAAAGGATCAATGGCACCGTTTTGTCTTCTTTCACGTTCTACGCAACCTAATTCTTCTCATTTTGTGAAGTTCTTCCGATCATTGAGTGACAGTCATTGCCGAGACCTCCAGCATCGGGTGCAAGGAGTCTGTAGCGGAGAATGCGGAGTTAGGCACCCTCATCCTCAGGGAAACACTTGACAGTACTAGTGGCTCCCTATTACAAGTAGTTCCTATTCACTTGTGAAACAATTTCCAACATGCCATTTCACCATCTGGCGGATTACTAAATTTCCACTCTGTCCTGCGTCACTTTCTTTTTACTGTGTAATGAGCGCGTGGATTGGATTCATGCATGTTATGTAGTAGCTGATTGATGTCGATCCGTAGATCTCACCTGATTTGTAATGCAGCAAACTGAATGGGGGCAGTTGCAGGATGTAAAACGCGAAAACACTATAATCAATAAATTCAATTCGATTTTCTTGGACCCATTAAAAACTAACAATAGTAAAACAGTATTAGTAAAATAATAATAAACTTTATTAGTATATATATATATATATATATAGTATATGTTATTAGTATGTGTTTAATATAAAGTCGCACAATTACCAACAAATGGATGTGACATTTATTCATAGAATATAGTAGGTGATTCTCCAATATCAATTTCTTTCCTCGCTAATTCGTACCCCCTCAAAGTCAAACTGTTCCACAACAGACTGAAGATGTCCAACGGGTTCACGGAAGGTAGAGTTTCGCAATTTCTAGGCCTCGTTACTAGGAGGAGGTGTGGCCAGCACCTCGTTCCGGTCGACTAGACCCCGGGATACATCTGGTGCTCATTTTACAGCATTTTTTTTATTTAGCCACCAATCATTTGACTACCTTGCCTGTCACATTGTCACTGCAAGGCTTCTTTTCCAGTAATTTTCTCATTTTAGGGGCTGAAAAATAGTCTGGTTGTTGAGGTGTGATGAAAAATCCGTACCTCACCGGGGATCGAACACCGGCTATTAAGCCTGCAGCTCACTAAGTCACGCTAACTCCCTTTCTGACCTCCTCAGTGGCAAGGTACTAACACGTGAAGGCTGTAGTGCGGGTTGCCTATTCAACGTCTACCACAGGTTTTCCTCAATTTACAAGTATACTAAGTTATATTCAGAAGACATTTTATACAAAACTCTCTATGATGACCTACGTCGCTTACATTTTTTACGAAGTCAAAGCCTTAAATTAAACACTTGTGTCACTCATTCAGGACTTTCAAAAGACCAACTTTCGTTTTGCGAAACATATCGTCGTACGATCACAACTAAGCAAAATCTTTTAGCTACTTCTTAGAGCTATAAGCCTTCATCAGTTGCCCTCCGTAATATTAAATCTCTTATTTAAGGTTTTGTTTTGAATTAATTTTAGCGCGTGGCGACTATTAAGGAACAGTATGAATAAATGCGTAAACAAATGTTCATAATTTTTCTGTACCGTATATTTTAACCTTTTTGAATACGACGACCTCCTTATATTTCCGCTCTACTTTCCATAGGGTATTAATAATGCGTGACGAACTCAGAATCAATTGTACTGTAGGAATCAAAGTTAAAACAGTTAAATATAGCATTTTTCTATGTGGTGTATTAATTTTTGTTACTTTGGATTTCTAGTAAACATGAAACTTGTAGGACACAGGAAACTAATGCCCATGTTCCATAATAAAAATACAATGTTCGTATTAATTCCCCTAAATTCACTACTCAAATTGAAATGAAGAACTCGTTTCTTTTCAATCAGATGTGGAGAAGAGCGCGATTAGGGACTCGAGGATTTTCCCTTCAGCTCGGACGGTTGTCCGCGAAGGATACTGATCGGTTGCTTGATTAAATGCGGTGATAACTGGTTCTGACGACAATTTACTTAGAGACGGTCCCACATCGGTTAATTTTGTCGACAGGTTGTGGAACGCTGCACTTGAAAAATTAAAATTACTCCTCGATGTACATGTAATTAATTAATCCTTTTTGAGGTTTCTTTGGGAAATGCAAGTGCTCCTTACAGTGATTACCAAATGTCACGTTCATGCACTCCTCCACCCCCACCCCCACCCCTTACCTTCCCGCGCCTCTCCCACCCCATCCGTCTTGCGCGAAATTTCCCCGGAGGCCCCGCACCCCACCTACGCAGCGGCCACGTGATAAATCATCCCTTGGGCTGCGCCCATGTCCCTCACGGCCTTTCGTCCTCGATCGAGTCACACATTCAAAGGGCTCTCGATGAAGTAAAGCTCTTCGGGGAATATGCTGCATCTGGGATGGATCCTGTTGCTAGAGCTCGTCTACTGAGGCTGAAGAAGTAACTATTGATTCATTAGTGGAGAATCGCTAGGATAGTCGTGTTTCATTTGGAACGGTATATGAATTTCAAGTTTCTTCACTTCTCAAATGACGGGGAATGAAATTCCTCAAAACAGTCTTTACAGCACATTCTTCGATCTCATTTGTGAACAAATTCAAATATTTGTCGTCGTTCGGTACATCAAAAATTGATACATTATTCCAATGCTTTACAGTCACTAAAAAAGTTCAGTCTGGATTATCTCTGTACCATGTATTCTAAAAGAATCGTAAATAAATTATATCCAAAACACAGACACAAAACATTCTTGGTGGAAACAGTGAGTAATTTGGATGAAACAAACCAGAGTGTAGACATGTGTTAGTGTTCTATAATGTTTCAATAATTCTTCACTCGAATTTCTTCACCGTAGAAATTTACAAGTGGTTTGACTCGTCATTTGTATCCCATTATCATTACTCGAGCCGTAGTCATCTCAGCAGTCCACATATATTTTGACTGTATCAGTGAATAAAGAGGGAAGTGTTAGTGGTTGAAGAAGGATTATGACGAGGACCTATGTAGAAATCGGCCCGAAAGTTTCGTAAACATCGCAAGCATCACGGAAAACTGTAACTTGAGTAATTATCTTTCAATTACTCTGAACATTTACAATGATTCTGTATTCATTTTGAATGCCCCATTACAGGTTTCCATAACACCCACCACCTTGCCATGAAATTCACCGGCATGTATTCTCATTTGACACTACTTACTCGACTATCGTATGGTCTTGAATCCGGAAGGGAAGGTTGGCATTTCAGACAACCACCTCGCCTCTCAGTCCATATTCTGCTTTAGAATAATCTGGAAGGTTATATTGTAAAAGTTGCTGCCATAATCTTCGACGACGTCTACACTCTTGGAGGGATGAGCGCGAAGAAAACTTTTCGAATGGAATCGTTAAGCAAAACGTCCCTTCCGTTCTTTTTTCGCGGTAGATAGTTGTGTATTGATGTTCTTTTTTCTTGAGGGTATCTGGAAAATTGTCGGCGTGTGAAATTGCTGAGGGAGCGGTGGCCAACAAAGGAAAAGGAGGGGAGTGGACGGAATGGAGATCGTCTTCTCGTGGGACGTCCCTCCTTTCTAGATATCTGGGAAATTTCGAGGAGCTTAATATCCCATCGTGGCAAACTTCTCACACTGAATGACATATATTACAGCTCCTTCTCAAGATTTGATGGAAAGCTCGAAAAAGTTGTAATTTGGTAAATATTAAGTATTCCCTCTAGATTTATTTTAGACCAGTATAATGGGAAAACGCTACATACGTACTTATGCTTGTTTTCGTCGTGTCCATTGACCCGCCGTTTGTATTTGCACAGGTGATGGACGCAGAGTTCCACAGCAGCCCAGCCATCCCTTCGTTGGCGGTGATCGTGGTATGCTCCGTACTCCTGGTCGCCATGGTTCTCATAGCATCAGCCCTCGTCTGGAAGTGAGTATTCTGTCACGGTGCATTTTTGTGTCCTGTACCGAACTGTAATGGAGTAGAGGACTTGACGACTGGTAGAATTCTTGGTAAGAATTTTGAAATATTTAGAGAAAACCGAATATATTGTTTTACAGTAACTGTAACCTTAACTCTATAAGAACCAAAACGTATTGAGGCAGTAAAATCTTTTTTTTACAAACGTATGCAGAATCTATTTGATGTAGATTACAAAACGGGTCTGGTGACCAACTGATCACTGAGTTGCCCTGGAAGTTTTCAAGGTCATAAAAAAGTATCCTCTCTCAGGTGTAACTGTCTCATTAGGAGTGGGTCTCATATTTTTTTAGCCCACTGAGTTTACTAGTTTTCTTACTAAAGCCACTATCCTTCTAGTCTGAGAGTTCTTGTCGTGAATCAAGTATATACTAAGCAGAAAACGATGGCACCTGAATGTAAGGCTGGTAAAAGAACCTGCTCGTGCAATCACACGCACTTCCGACCTAACGGCACCAGTGATACAATATTCACCAAGACACCTATACATTGCATAAGTTAAAATTTCATCACTTCTGGGCTCACTAAGCAGTGAATTATATGTGCGTTAACTTTTAAGAGTACGTTGGGGTTAAAAGTTGACCGATATTTACATTTAGGTTTATATTCAAATAACTGTTTATTGTTCAGATTCTCTTAACCAAAGTGAACCTTACACTTCGATGATTCAATTTACACATTTTTGTTTTCACACTTCGTTCACGCTTCTCTCACTCTCCCGGAGAAATTTTCACTTGGACGGCGTGTGGCTTGGTGAGGAACTTGAGGTACGCCAAGCAACACGCCATGGGAACAAGGTTTTAGGGGAAGGCATAATTTATCATTTCTGTCGCAGTTTACTACTTGAGAATAATGCATTAATGATTGTGGTGAAGTTCTGAAACAGACGTTACCTCGCTAAACGTTGGTCTGTCGGAATTTCTTTTCCCGTTCCATCGACCAAACCCAGAACCAAAATTATGGGAAAGTATAATGGAACACTTAATTATCGCGATAGGGATACTGGAAGGGTTCCATTCGGTGGAAGCAGTTCTGTCTGTCAATGCATGAGTGCAATGCAGTCCGCCCACGTTGCGTTCATGCGGAGGCTCCAGGGAGCGCGCGGTGCTTTTCATTGGACGAAAAGAAATCGCTCACCCCCTCTCCTCCCCCTTCTCACGCCGTAGTGCGACCGGGAATGGGGGCGCGGGGGTTGAGTGTCGCTCGCGCCAATTTCTTACGCAGCTGCAATTTTCATCAGCTCCGTCTCCCGTGACGTCGACGACGCGGTGATCCCGCACTCTCTCAGTAATTACCGAGACGTTCGGGCGCTCAGCTTTCGGATGAAACAATCTCGAGGCGCGGCGAGGAAGCTGCGAGAAACACTCTTGTCAAATTAACCTATGCAGCGGGAAAGAGTAGTGTCGCGACGGCTGTTCATCTGGTTGGAAAGAACTGAGCTGAGGCGGAGAGATATGTTGGCGAATGTTGATGGCAAGGTTCTGATTCTCGAATGATGTAAAATGTACCCATCGACATTTGTGGACGTGTGATGTATTGGGTATGTTTAATTATCATACGAAGCGCAATATCGAATCGTAGCTAGTTCGGTCCAGGAAACCTATTTTCAAAGTCACGCGTTATCTGGAGTCGCACATAGAAAAAAATGGTTGTTTTACACTTGGGCACCACACCGACTATAAATAGTAAAATATTCCAATCGTGCGTGAAGTTGTGACTGTTACATAGATGATTACTATATTAAAATCATTAACATTTTGAAACTAATAAAGTGAGGATCCCACGATTCAACCAACGGCACCTTTATTATTATATTTCTAAAAACCTAAGGCGTTCTTCCCGTGCATCGAGGTTTGTGTTCCCCCTACGACTTACAGACGACCGCTCGTTATGTCTGCGAAGAAGTCTTGAGCATTGTGATCGATAAAATAATTCTATTACTTGACTATTCATGGTATCACTTAATTCTTACCAGATCCAGTCCATAAACATTGTTTGGGGTACAATAACGGTTTAATTTCAATAAAGTGTGTCGCATAATACACTACTGTATTGAACTTCTATTTAGAGTGAAGATAATAATACCGGAACCGAAATGACAGAATCGTATTCCTTTTGGGTGTATATTGTTCTAACATTACGCTTGTTCTTCAAGCAAAACACGGTTTGTGAAGCAGTTCGGTTGGAATTTTTCATTACGTTTGATTCAAGAGAGACATGGAAAGCGATGATGGGTAACCGCTCAGAAATTTGTCAAAAGACTGCTAAGTAAATAATCGTAAATATTGCATCTCGTCAGCGCATCTTTTTTTGTATTCGGGGATTTTTTAAATAAATTTTACTCTTAAATAACAGTATCATTTGGTAACAGGTAGTGGGAGACTAATTTTTAAAACATGCTTTACGAAAAAAATCTTTGGTATCATTTACTTTATATATTCTATGTGGCAATAAGATCGAAAACTTGTATATTTTTCGAAAATTGGGAACCGGCAAGCATATTTTTTTCTTTTCAAATTCAATTATTTTTGAATCTGACATCACGAATCACATGCCATGCCGTTCTAACACATCTTTACAGCCACCATATTAAATAGAAATCTCAATTGCTCGCACAAACACTCCACTGACGAGTTGTACTGTGAATTTCGTTTTGTTCAGAACCTTTCAGAAGAACTTTTGGCAAACTCCTGAACTGTGACCTTTTATATACGTACGTAGTGCACCGGATCAAACCATAAACGAGGCAATGTATGCTCGACGACACAAAGATCATATACTAAACGCAAAGTCCCGAGACGGTTAGTAGCTGAACACTCTCCATGAAACTCCTACAGCTCTAACCGTAACCTCCCTCGGCTACACTTGGAATGCCTGTTTGGTGACGGGGGCAAATAGAAAAATATTTGGTAAATAAAAAAAGGAAAGAAACCTTCCTCGGCCGCTCCACGATTTTCAACCCTTCGACTTTGAAGCTTAATATCGGCAATATTGTTTTATAACGACATTTGATGGGTACACAAATGTTATTTTGACAATGTAGCGAACATGACGACTAAAATGACCCCAAACTACTCTTTAGTAAGCTTTTACTGTCGGCAAAATTTCAAAGGGAATCATCCTCACGACGGTACATGTATATTACATTAGAAATTACATTTTATCTTCTCCACTGCTAGGGAAATTGTTTTAAAAGTGTAACGCGAAAATATAGAAAATATTTTATCTGTAGTGATTTCAATATCGACTTCCTCTATGAATCGGATTCCGCGCACAATCCGAAGAATCGATTCAATAATCTGATCAGCTCCTTCAATCTTGTTACCACGATAATCGACCCCAATAACGTCACCGGTTCATCTCAAACATTGCTAGATAATTGTCAACAGTAGACTCTCGTGTACTTCTCAAGTATTTAACTGGTGATACAGCGATCACGTTACCCAAATATTGACTATTGAAGATAAATTAACACCACTGAAAATCCTCTACAAGCTTCTATGACAGTTCGACGAAAAAAATTATCTAGTTTTACAAATTTTATATCGGGAAACTTGACGTGTATAATTGTGGAAGCATCAACGATGAATTAATGTATTTTTCAATATTTTTAAAGAATTACAACTCTAGCTTTCCCATAAAACGGAAGTAAACAATCACAATTAAAGCTAACAATCACGATTGATGGATAACCCAAGGGATAAGAATATTTTCCAAAAACAAACGTCATTTATATTACCTTTGAAAACCATCCACGCGAATTGCATGATTATTTCCGTATATATAACTGTATTCTCAGAAAAGTGGTCTATGCAACTAAAGTAATAGAAAATGACAGGCAGATACTAAAATCGAACAATCGGGACAAAACCACGTGGAATATTATAAAAATTACACGTCTCCTTCAGAAAATCGCCAAGAAAACATTTCTCTACTAGACGATAGCAAAATCGTATCAACTCCAAAGGACATTACACATTTGCTTAATTACTTCTCAGAAGTAGGAAAAAATAGAGAAATCAGCAACTCAAAATCAATGTCCACCAAATACATCCACTCACGTACCTGTTCACTTCCGAAACTAACTCAAGTGAAATTATGACTGTAATTAAAATATATATTTTCAGCAGGGATAGATGACATACCAAAATTAACAGTAAAATCTTCCTCTCGTGTTATATTACATCCACACACTCGTATCTTCAATAGCCCTTTGTCAGAAGGTGTGTTTCCTGACATATTTCTGAAAGCTAAAGTGAAACCATTATACAAGAAAGGAAATAAATATGTAAACTATCGACCCATATCCCTATCACCTATTTCTCAAAATCCTGGATAAACTCTTCTTTAAGCGACTTCTAAACTTCTTGTTGCACAATAATGTTATCTGAAACTACCAGCGCGGTTTCAGGAAATCCCATTCAACTAACAACCCCATATTTTCTTTATTAAATGATGTAACCATTACTCTTGAGCGTGGAGATAATCCTCAAGATAATTTTCTTTATTTATCAAAAGAAATCGATGTAATCGATCACGAAATTCTTCTCTCAAAACTACATACATACGGTATTCGTGGATTGACACATTTCCTACTTCTTTTCTTAAATTTCCTACTTCAAAGACAGGCATCAGCTAGTCGAAATTTCCAGTGTTGAAAATAAAGTATTTCTGCAGGGATCTTTCAGGAACAAAGGCACTTTCTTGTGGAGTTCAATTTTACGCTCTATTCTCTTTTTATTGTATGTAAACCACATCTGTTTGCAAAATGGTGCTTTTTGCCTTTGACTCTAATTTTCTATGTAGACATGTCAATGCGCAAAAAGTACTGTCTAACGTCTCGTCTTGGTTTCTTTCAAATCGTCCAATTGTTAAGACTGATAAAACAATATTCATGTCACTTCGCAATAGCGTAACGAAATCTCTTCCTCCTACATCAATTTCGATAAACGGAAACCAAATAAAACTGTCAAGATAAAATTTTTAGGGATCCATATTCAAGACAACCTTAAATGGAATTGTCACATTGATAATTTGAATTCCAAACTAAGCAAATTGTGTTATGCTTTCCGAATTCTAGTCAACGTTGTAAGGCAACACGTTTCTCGCTGCGTGTTTATGTTTATTCTCATTTACGATACGGCATAATCTTTTGGGGTCAATCCGCTGAGAGCATTCAAACTTTTACGACCCAAAAGAGGATAGGTAGCATTATAAGTAAATCTTACCCCCAGCATCCATGTAAACCTTTGTTTAGAGAATTAAATATTTTCCCTCTCCCTTGCATATATATTTATCAAGTAGTAGAGTTCGTTAAGACAAAATTATTAAAAATTTCCACCACTGCTTTGGAAGAAATAGTCTAGTTCACGAACACAACACTCGTAATAACGCTAATATTCACCGTCCTGGCATATCAACCACTCTTTGCCTAAAAAAACCATATCATTGAGGAATTATTTTGTGTAATTCCGTTCCCGACAATATAAAAAATATAATTAAATTCAATCTCTTCAAATACGCGGTTAAAAGCTTTCTGATGAGCTATTGTTTCTATTATGTTAAAGAATTTACTGATTTTAATACTCGTGAAAGATATTAATGAGAGTTTCAATTTCCCAATAAGTTTTGTTTTCAATATTTTTCGGATGATGTGATGTTCCTCTTATAGTTTATCATGGTACTGTTTCAGTACACTAGGTACTGATTAAATTCCTTTTTCATGCATGTTGTTTTTTATCCTTTTTATTCATAATAGTTTATTTATAATTGTACGCAACCTTCATCAGGTTGTGTACATTATCTCTGTAGACCCATCTTCGCCCAGGTTTTCCTCCGGTTTTCCTTCGGGTTGTGGCGGATTTTGCATAGGAAGGAATGTCATTAATACTTTTGTATTATTTATCTCGAATTTTTACTGCACATAATATCTACGGTTCATTTTTGTAATAATAAATGGATAAGAGTACGAATTTATTAAATAAATTCTTTTGAAAATATTAAATGCGCCACTTGATTGGAATTGATTGACTGATTCATTGCTTGTTTCCGGAGAGTAACTTAGTTTATTATCCCTCATGTAGTCATATGCAGTTTAAAACTGCTTTTGTGACAATAATATTTTTTATTTATGTTCCGTTTACTTGACATACAAGTTTTCGAATATGTTCATTTTAAATTTTATTTTCAGTCTCTGGAATACTTTTATGTAGTACCATATCGGAACTGTGACACGCGTTTATTATGGGATGAGGAATAACCTGATTCAGAACGATTTGACCCCTCTTCGATGTTATCGCTGTCATTTGTTTGACCACGTAGTCCTCAATTGTCAAAAGAAAACCTGATGAATGCGGTCGTTGCTGTTTAGAAATATATGACAGATGAAGCGGAAAAACGTGCCAATCGTGGGCGTGTGAATTGTGATAGCGGACATAGTTCGCTTTCCAGGAATTGTCTCTATACAGCATACTTTAAAATAAAATACCTAGTGAAATAAGTTATGGTTGAGAATCGAAAATGTTTAATTGATTTTTGCTGGTGACGTATCAGCTACAGTAAAGATTCAAGTAAAATGACTTAACGAGATCCTTGTAATGATACAGTTAAATGAAAACAACGGGATTTTTACATTTAGGCGTATTTGTTGATCAAGATTAAAATAAATCTTTAAAAAATGTAAATGTGACACGTGTATGAGAATCAGGGGCGTGGGGGAGTTGAAGGATTTTAACCCTATCCCCTCAACCCTCAATTTAAGCTTCATTCCGCGAGACGAAAATAGTGAATAAATATGTGCAAATTGTATCAGTTACATTTTAACAAGAAGAAGACGCATGTTGTTATGGCGGAGAAAGGAGACTCCTTTATTCTGAAATTCCGTTTTGACTTCGTGGAAGGGACGGCTGCACATACCTTGCCTTTGAGGAAATGCCTCCATGTTTGTCTCTCTCCCGCGGTGCAGCCTTCACAACAAGCGGACGTGCTAGCCCCCTGGCCACACTCTAAAACACATCAAAATATCGACCAACTTTCGGTTATTACCGAGAGCTAATCAGATACTATGTAATATATGTTCATATTGTTTATACTCTTGGTGATAGTTTTTTGAAGATTTTCAAAACAGGAATACAATAAAAATAATTTGCATTTCCCAAAATCATGTTAGATGCTCGTCAAGATGGGCTCTCCTATGCCTGTGAAAGGGATCGAATATAGCACCATTTCCAGGGAGCGCAGATTATATGAGTACTTTTTTAGCATTAGAATTTACGTATTTTATAGATTCCAAAGAATACTTAGTTTGATTTTTCGTAATGGGTAGGAAAAAGACAAAACTTCCAGAAGCGAAATGAATTACGTTTAGACACAATAATTATCGAGAACCACCAATTTGATGAAATATTAATCGTTGTGATGTTTGTAATGTATTTTGATGCGGCTGAGGAATGAACACAACAGGCTATACACAGATATCGATGGGGATTCCAGAAGGAATATTTGTGCCAAAATCACAAAATTCAGCTGAAGTAAACGAATATACTCATTTGCGTCGGAGTAAGTAAAAGAAGAAAATTCGTAAACCTATCTCTGTCGGTGCAGTGCTTCGTCGTTAGCTGATGCCCGTCCTCATGCGCGTTTCTCTTAATGGCTTCCCTATTCAGCAGGCGTTTTTACGCACCCACCGACACCCGACCGCGCGCTGTTCTTTGACGTGCGACGCAGGAGGGGAACGCCGCGTCTCTCGACACCCTCCTACCGCACACGAGGTAACTGCTGCGAAGGAAAACCTGAAAGATGAAGGGAAAATGGACGAGGCGCGATACTTTGTCAGGATTGCTCTCCAGTCACTCCAGTTGTGAGTAATAGTGAGAATCAGATCGATTGTCTTTAATGTGAGGCATCACACTCGGGATGCAGTTTTGTACACTGCTTTGTATGGCTCCATCAACGAGGTATTAAGCGATGTCGCCATCTCTGCGCATTCACTCCCGCTCGTGGTAACGTTGAAATTGTACGCTATTCATTATAGAAACTTCGTGGATTTAAAAGATAACGCGGGACTCTTGTTTCTCTGCAAAATGCGATAAGAACTAATGTTTGTGATCTCTTTCTCGTCCTCGGTGGCGATACCTCCGAACTCTAGAGCACAAGGAGGCTACTCTTGCTTGTCAGACTCGTCACCCGAAACTGAAGTTAACATTTTATCTCTATTACATTTAAATCTGATTCTTTGACAATAAATTTTATTTATTTATTTAAAAATGTTTTTTAAGCTTCCTTTTTTAATATTGTAGAGAGACTCTTCTGTACAGAATGTATGGAAGGGCTTTGGGGCATACTAACGCCGCCTGAGCTTTTGACTGTTTGTTCCCCACCCACAGACACAAGCGGAAGATGCAGAACTTCCTGCCGTGCAAGACGTCGCCGCAGAACCGATGCGACGCAGCCGCCGCTAACGGGGTCATCTATGAAGACCTCACCAACCTGCGTCCGCGCCCGCTGCCGCAGTTAGCGCCCGGCCACACCCCCTGCATCGAGGTGAGTCCACATGGACGAGAGAAATGGTTCAAGAAAATTCCCCATTCAGATTTCTTAACGTGTGGAATAAAACGTACATGGAGGCATTGAGAAGTGAAACGTTTCGAACAAAAACATAGCTTTTTTTCGATTAGTACAATCCTACTTCTAAATAAAACTCCGAATTGTACATTACAATATTCACAAAAAATATTTTAAGTTGAAGTATTCAACAATATCTAAGAATTGATAAAATATATTGAACCGAGAATAGAATTTTTGTATGCGGTTGGTCGATTGGTCCAGCATGATCTTTGCATCCTTGCCATTTTGTCTTGCAGATGGTGGATGTGAAGGGTAGCGGAATCTTCGTGTGCCCGGCACCTCCCCGCGCCGATCCGTACGCTTCACAGGACCTCTACAACCCTGTCTACGAAGAGCTCTCCAACGGTAAGTGTTCGCTACCCGCTCAGGGATTCGGTAACCGTGGAATTCAGCTTACATCTTCAGAGGAATGAATAATGGATACTTATTTGGAAGACTGTTATGACAGACAGAGATTCATGTAAAGTCGTTTTGCAAAATTACGAACTTTCTAGAAACAATTTATTCTAATTCCGTGGGTTTCGGATGCTGTCCCCGAACCGAGGATCACCTAACAATTATTTTATTGTATTTATCAATTCATATGTTAATATTTACGAAGATCAAGTTAGAGTTGATCTTTTCCTCATCTTCGAAATAGGGTATTTTGGTTCGCAGTGTGCTTAGTTCCAGAGAGAAATACACAGAATTTGTGTTGAGAGACGATGTTATTGCATCAGTACAGAGTATGTGTAGGAAATGGACCGGAATATGCCATTAGCACGGAAAAATAGATCTAGACAAAATATCGGAAGAATTCGCTATCCAAGGAAAGGGTCAGTATTCTTCATTAACTGCATCTCGGCAGGTAGTATGTTCAACTCCAGATATTATGGTCGCTCTAGTTACCAGGGGCAAATATATTATTTTTATTGGAGAAGCTCCGATAAGGTGACTTCAGCCTGCAATCCTTATGAAGTTGGCAGCTCTGATAATCCACAAAGCCCACTCTTTGGCCGTGCGCAGGTTCTGCGGAGCGCTGCGCGGAGTCCGACGCCGAGTCGGAAGTAGCGGCCGCTGGCAGCGAGGACGACTTCGCGGACGAAGAGCTGTCGCTGGGCGGAGAGGTGGAAGTTGGTGGGGATGGCGGAGGGGACGGCGCCGGAGGCAGCTTGACCGGGGGCAGCAGCAGCGACGCCTCGTCCCCGCCACGACCGTCCGCCCGCACGCCCGCTCCCCGTTACACGCCATCCCTGCAGCAGCAGCAGCAGCAGCAGCAGCAGCAGCCGCCGCCGCCGCCGCTGCAGCGACACCCAGGGCCTCCCCGCCACGACCACCGGGGCCCCGCTCATCATGCGCCGCGATACGTGCCACACTTGCAGGTACGTCAATGCGCTCAGATTCAAACGTGCCTAGGTATTCTTTATTCCCTCCTAGCATGCCTCCTTCATTCCTTGGGCAATCATTACCTCATCTCTAACGCTCTCTTGAAATCACGAAATAAGTACTGGTAAAATTCTCGTTTTATTGCGGTCGTCACGTTCGAGGTACTATTTTTATAACAACGATACACCTCTTAAGGTACGAATACACGGGCAGTGTTTCTGGTCAATTATTGTCTGTCAGCGTTGTCAAAGAAGTGTTCACTGGCGTCAGTGAGCAGTGCCATCTCGTTGTGAGATAACTGACGTACTCTGCCATCGAATTTTCACGTACCGTGTAAACACTGTCATCTGTCACGACGAGTTAACATTGACTTTCAAGGTAGCTGGAAGGCAAGACCGGTTTTTTTTCAATGACCACGAATCGCCAGATGAAAGATTGAAAAATGTGTTACAAATTTATGTGGTCCTACGAACAGATGTTTGTTGTATGCTATGTGAACAACAAATGGTAAAACTCGTGAATCCAGTTAAACTCTGAAAGGCATTCAAATTCTATTAATGAAATCGATGAATTCCGCGATATTACAGAAGCAGTGACGCAGTAGGAATCTTTAGAGAGATTCATTGTAAAGATATATTTTGCATACGTACTAAGATGGATATTTTTTATTTATTTCTGAAGAGAATTATGATCGAAGATAATTAAATTTTGTAACTAGTGAAAATTAAAAAGTTACGAAAAATTGAAGTGTTCTATCATTTTTCTGCTCAAAGGAGATGCCCAACAAAGACAAAATTATGTTGATTATCTATGCATATAATTAATATAAAATACCTAGTGTTACTGTCAATAAATAATTGTCGATCAATCAAAGTCGCTAGTCGTTAAATTACTGGTCTGAAGAAAGTTTACATTTGTTTGTGATATTAAAAACAATACATCACTGAGATACTCATTATTTAATGAGAATATTCATCTTCATTTACTATATAGGCATACTGATAGGTGTAGGCGTCTCGAACACGATAAACAGACAAAACCTAACTTGGCATAAACATACGACTCTGAGCGTTGGTAGCGGGCAGAGTTCTCTGGCGAACCCTGTGCATATCACCAGGGGGCAGCATTCACTGACTGAAGTGACGTTTCACGAGCACTTCATAGCTTTTGTCTGTGCATGCACTGACGTATAGCAGCAGTCGTGTAACCAATGGACAGTGCGCTGACAGTAGATTTCTCAAAGCACTGCCCATGTATAAGTATCTTAAGTCACGGTCGGGCTGCAATCTAATTGGCCCGTCTGGCATTTCAAATACACCGATGTACCATTAATCATAAGAATTTTTATTCCTCAGCAAAAATAAAATACCAAGAACATATCGATTTAAAACAGAGGATGATAAACTTTGTACACTATTCAAGTTGAATTTCTATTGTCCAAGAGAGAACCCATCAGGCGATCGCTACTCAATCGGATGAGTCAATCCGGTCCTCCGCTTAGCACAAAATAAGTCTACTCTCATATTTTTTTAGTAATTTCTTCCTCACTAAAATAATAAGCAAAAAATACTAAATGAGAAGGAAAGTAAAGAAAGCCCAAACTGTGATAGAAATCAGTCCTTCTGTAGACCATTTTGAGTTGAATGTTTCGAGGAAGCAGGTGACTTGAGCGCAAGCCTTCTGTTTCAGTCGGCAGACAGTCTGGCGGCGGCGGCAGCCAAGGAGGCCATGGAAGAAGAGCGGGGACGCTACACGCTAGCGGCCCCCGCGCGTGGCTACGGCCTCCCCGCCGCCTTCCGTGCCGCCCCCGCGCTTCCGACCGCCGCTGCCGAGCGGCGAGGTCGCAGCCTGGACCGGCGCCGCGGTTGGCGTAGCAAAGGATCGCAGCCCCCGGCACCACCCCCGTCGCAACCGCCACCGCCTCCGCACGAGTTCCACGAGGGTATGCTCCTGGACGCGCTACTGCAGCTGTACCCCGGGGGCGGCGGCGGGAGGCAGCCCGGAGTGCCGAGCGTGGCCCATCGGCTGCCGTATCTCATGCCGCCCACGACCGCTGTCCCCGCATCCGGCGGCGGAGGAGGGGCTGGCGGAGGGAGTCGTCTTGTCAACCCTTACGATTCGGTTCCCGTCCTCAACCACCTTCACCAGCAACATCACGCACCTGCCGCCTACATGTTCTCTACGTTCCGGCCACCGGCTTCGCACGACTCGTCGTTCGGGTCGGATTCCGGCTACAGCAACCACACGTCGGGCGGCGGTGGCGGAAGCGGGGGTGGGGTTGGGGCGGGAGGCAGCAGCGGGAGGACCGCCTCCCGCTCCAGGAAGGACACGGCGCACAGACTGTCCGCGCACAGTGGGGATCTCGTCATGTCGTAGTGGCTGTGAAGTGCGCAGGGGCTGGGTGGGAACACTACAAGCATTTACATACAAGCAGGGTTCAACTTCTTTGAGATAGTCTTTTCTATAGAAGCAGTATCGGGGCGACGCCTGTACATTGGTCCTGTGATCTTAACTCTATCGTCTGTGGACTTATAGCGTAAGTCTTTGAAATAAAATTAATTCCCATGTAGGGATAAAGTCGTGTAGATATAGTGTACAGTCAGTGCACTTTTCTGCCGATGGCATTCTTTAGGAAGCAAAGCTGTGGAACGACATATAATTTCAATAAAAGGGATGTTTCGAACCTCTTATTGACAAAAAGGAACCAATGAAAAACATTCGTGAATTTGCAGATAAAAGATCTTTCTGCTTAATATGTGTTCCTCATTTGGTTTTTCAGTATCATTCAAGCAGCTCATTGCTGTAAAGGATGCCAAAAGAAATTAGAATAGCAGAATATGCCTATTTCCGCTACCAAATTATGTGTCAATAGACCCACTTTCCGTAACTGATTATTTATACACCTTCATCAAAATGTATATCAAGGCTGATATTCTGGTTTGTTTCACGGAACTGTTCTTGAAAACATGCCACTCTTTTCTTCAGAATGGTGTTAAAGAACATAAAATTTAATAATTATGTCAATAAACATATTGAGTATATATATATATGGCACATTGTATTGTAAATAAACTATATTGTACAAACTTTTATAAACTGCTCTTAATAGTTTATAACTGACTGTATAATGTGAAAAAAGGAGATAATCTCCTTCACTTGGAAGTTCACAGTAAAATGTATTCCTTGTCACAAAACTGAAAACAATTATCATGACCCTGAAATACTTTAATTGTGATCTACTTTCCACACACTTCTGTGCGCTATATCCCATAGCTAATCAATTAGTTCATTTAGAAAATCAAATACAGATGTATTAGTCTAGTCTGTGAGTTTTTAAGCAAAACATTCGAATGCCCAATAAACCTAGAGACTGCAATAGGTAATAATTTATATAATGTTTAGTGCTATTAAACTTGGAACCAACTAGTCTTATCTAACATCATTTTAAATTTTGTTTCCATTATATTCTCCTGCTTTTGAAATTTTTTGTATCTGCTCAGCTAGAAGCCAAGGTTTCTCAAAGTAGGTGATTCTGTCAGATATTGTTTCCAGATCCTATAATGACAAAAATAAACTTAATTGTTAATGTTCAGATTCATGCCATTACATTAATTTAGTGGTACAATCAAGCATAAACACACATTTCTCTCATTATTTAAATATACATCAATTGCTGTGGATTTTATTTATGGCCACTCTCCAGAAGTTTGTAGCATAAACATTAATGAATCATACATATATTTATTGTACTTGAGAAGAATTTCTATGCCCTAGTATTATTACTCATTTGATGCTAGAATCCATTCTTAGTCGCCATTATTCCAGCTCATTATCAATTCTTCAGTCATGATCTTTAGAGCTGTTGAAATATAGTACTGTGTATTTTATGCTATGTCTGTTATGTGTCTAGTCACTGATGGTGAGATGAAAATAGTATTACTGAATGTATTGTGTATATAATCCAGAAACAATTTTGTGGTACATGAGGGAAATTTTAATTTTTTATGTGCTTTTTTTTCCCAGCTAGATGCATTATATCTATAAAATCTTACCAAAATGTCTTGAGTCATTGCTTTAAAATACTATTTCTTTAAAATGATCAAGTTGTAAATAGCACTTTGCATGTGTCTAGCTAATAATAAATATAAAAAAGATACAAAAAATATAATTATTTAATTGTTTTTTCTAGAAGATGACAAACATTCCCTACATGAATATGTTAGAGATTGAAACTTTTTGCTTCAGTGAGTCAAATGCTTTGAGGAAACCAAGGTTATAGATGAGGTATAAAAAGCACTGATATGAGCTCTGGGGTTTCTGGGCAAGTCGATGCTGAGACGTTTCGCCAAAGATAAACAAGGTTCTGCTTTGGGTCTCTTTGGCAATTGGTTTTGCTTGAAGAATTTAAAATGATATGAAGAGCATTGTTTCATTGTTCTGGGAGAATTATTTCATGTACATCAGACTGAAAAAGTTTGTTAATTTGGTGGAGCTGAGACTGTTTAAATTGTCAATAGTATGGGAATTGTAATAGTATAACATATTCATGATATAAAATAATGTCACATATTATGTAATCTTTTTATGAAAAGTTTTCTGCTTGGGATGGTGTCGAGCCAGGGTTGTTTGAAATTTTATCTTATATTTGTGCTACTCTTATTACTTCATTTTCCTTCCCCTAGTGGACACAGAATTTTCTTCTAAAACAAACACTAATGAGAATTATGTAAGTTCTTATTAGAGGATAAACAATATAATTGCAAAATCATTCTGCCACAGAAAATTCTGATTAACCTATAGGCATTTATTCCTAATCACCCTGGCAAATATGCAGCAACATATCCAGAATCCAGTTACATCATGAGGTGGGAAGTAGGCATTTTATTCATTTCGGGTACATTTGAAGAATCTTGAGAGAGAGGGTCTAGGCCCTGTAGAGGACCCCTCAAAATACAGATACTTCCTCTAAAACCACATCAAATCAGTAGTAGAGAGGCAATCACAGATTTAGATATCAGCTTTGTGTGGCAGTTTTATTATGCATTTTTTTTTCTATTTAGATCTGTCTATATTATTTGTGATAATCTTTCAAAATGTGCTAAAAAGTCAAAGAAGCAAAGCTGTACTGTTTGAAAATCTTTTCCTTGTTGTGTCCATAAAATCGCCTATTCAAATTTTAGGAAATAGTTTACTCTGTGTATAATGAACTACTCATACCTAGAACTGTGATATGAGAACTTAAAATGTTGGGGTTTATTACTCCCACATTCACAATAGGAAAAGTGATAATGTGCATCTATGCTCACAAAGCTAATCTTAGAGCAGAAGAACAATTTTGGCAAGCTCACCTGGCTCGAACCCTGGGCTCCTTTTCACCAGCACCTTTTTGAGAGGGAGCATCAAAGCAGCTCTGCTTCCCATTTGCACTTCTCTGATTGAATATCTGAACATCTCTGGACCAGCTGCTGAAGGATTTTAGACAGATAGTGCTGGGCCACTGAAAAAAAAAACATATTTTTAAAAGAAAAAGTGTATAATGACTAAATATCACCATCATTTTGTATTGGAGCAATTAATTTTTTTAATGGGCTAATTACCATGTTCGTATCACATGTAGTTTTTGTATGTGACTTGGCATTATCTATTAAAAAATCTTTCAAAAATGTCTTTAGGAGAAGAATACTTCACACAAACTTTTATGTTTTATAATTTGTACATAAGTGAGCATACATTAAAAATAAAGATTGTGCTAGTCCTATGTTTGTGTATGAATGTTCTTAGATTCCTCCTGTATATTGCCGTGTTAGAGGTTACTATGAAAAGTGACATCAATTTATCATAATATTTGTTTAAGATTCGATATTGTACTAAACAAAGGCTCCCTGCCTTCAATATGTGGAATATGTTAGAGTGAAGTCCTCCTTTAATACTGTGTTTTACTATCCAGTAAATTCACAACAATGTTCTGATGAGTTATACATTAATTGCATACAGTTGGAAATAAATGATAATTTTACTAGTTCAATAAAATCATGTGATTTTGAGTGTTAGAAATCCTTAAATATAAGAATTATTTAAATAAATCTTACTGATGCTGATAAAATTCACTCAGCATAAAATAAATTAAAATAATGTTTTCACCCACAATTTCACTAAAATTTACCTTTCGGACAGGAGCATGCTATCAGGAGACCTTCTACCCATCTTTAGATGTGCATTACTGAATAACTGCTATTTGTAACACCCAATGCACAGTGGAGTAATTTGAGGTGAAACCGGGCCAAAAGTTTTTTAAAACGTACATTTGGTCAATGAAGACAAATAATTATTTTTATGTCTATAAACAAATACAATGGCCCATTTTTTAAAGTAAAATTATATCAAGCTTTTTTCTAGTTCTTAGTTTTTCTTTTACATTGAAATTATCTAGTGACCTATGATTTATTCGGGTAATGTGCTTCAAAAATATTTATTCACTTTATATATATTCAATTAATTCAATATATATCCAATTTATTCGGGTAATGTGCTTCAAAAATATTTATTCACAGCTTTTAATTCATCTCCACTTTTTGTTATATTCATTAATAAATGAGTATTTGGGTTTCACAACAACAATAATAATAATAAATTCGACCCGTTTAATGTAAGAAAATTGTCAAAAGATTTACCTGACATCATGTATATCAAAAAATTTATTTGTGAAAAGTATAATACATATTTACTAAATATTATTTACAAATACAAACAAACAAATTATTTATTCACATGTTTATTAAATATACCTATAATGGTTGATGTATTGAAATGTTGTGAATAAGGTAGTTGTAAACAAGGTCACACAATAGTTTGAGAATTTGTTTGTCATTATTTTGTAATAAATTTGTAGCATTTAATTTTTATTTCTTCTTAGATAAAAAATGTAGTTAATGCCATGGTGCAATTGATATAGATACCAGTATAAATGCTACCAAATTTCATGAAAATTGTTTGATTATTAACAAATTGTAAAGGATACTGATTCATCGACATCACCAATCAATGGACTTTTGTGATAGACATTTATCACAGACTCCCTCAAGAATCCAGACTGACTACAATTCCTTTGTTGACAATCAGAGTTCTCAAGCACATCACCACACAATACTACTCCCTTCATCTAGCTTCCCTCCAGCTCTCCGCCCCCCCCCCTCCCCCAAACCTTTTGCTTCTCCTAGGACAGCGTTCACCAATCTTAAGGGTCTCAGGGACCCCTAAAATCATAGTTTTAAATTCTGCAGACCAGAGTGATATTTGTAGAAATATGAATGCATTTACTAAATAATGGCCACCGAAATTTCTTTTTTAAAATGATGATAGTTGACTTTTTTATTTAATATAACAAAACTAAAGTGTATTTTTGAAAATACCAAATAATTATGAACTTAAATAAGTTTATTCAATAAGTGCAACAAAATCTTGAGAGGTTATTGTGTGTGCCTTGTACATGTTGTGAATCGGACAAAAGTGGTGGATTTTTTAAGGAAAACTTGCAGGAATAGTCATAGATAAGTGTGGTGTGAGCAAAGCTGCATGACAAGGTGCAACAAACGTTCAAAAATACATTTTTTCAGAAGATTACAAAATTCCAACACAAGTTGTTGAAAGAAAGCTCCCTAAAAATTGGTGTAATTGAAAAAAGCCAACAAAAATTTGACAGATGAAAAGTCATGACCCTATATATACACAGAAAAAAATTGAGATCAATCCATCAATAAATAATACATGAAATGTGTACACAAGTAACTCAAGAGTAAACTAGAGAAGAAACATTGTTTTCCCCAAACACATGACATTCGACTGACCCTGACGCGTCAGAAAGAGACGGATAACAATAATATATCAACTCCTAGTAGCGCCAATTATTTAACTTTCAGTCAGTATCAGTTTTTACACCATTTTTTAAATTTAAATTTTTCGACTTTTGGCCAGGTTGTGAGTGCAAATACTCCTCTGTGCGGCGGTGGCCGAGTAAATCTTCCAATCAATTTTTCTCCGGTGGTACTTCAAATTTCAACAATTGGGGTTTCAATTTTTGGAAGTATATTCGAGCACTGCCGAACATCACTGAGGCCGCCGGTAAGACCGGTACGCTGTTATTCAGGCGTCAGCTGCGATCGAGCGCTCGTTTAAACCGCGTTTATACGGGTTGAGTGGAGAGGAACTTCGTACTAGATTCGTGTTAACTGTTCCAGTCGAGTACAGTACCATTTTCAGTTGAGTCGAGTAGTTCTCAGTGGACCAGTAGACCTAACCCAACTCAATACTCGACTAACCCCAACTCCTCATGTTTTCATTATGATTGGTTCGTTGTTAAAGGTATGCGGATTAAGCGAGACGTAAGCATTGTAATGCTCACAAACTGAAGTAAAAAAGTAGAATGACAAGAAATCGTACATGAGAAGAAGATCCACGTATCATTTTGATATGAATAAAGTTATATTATTCTTGGAATGAAACATATTTCACTAAAAATTATTTGTAAACAATCAAATTTTTGGTTCATAAATATTTAAGCAAACTATGATACATTTGGAAATAAGATACAACTTAAAAATTGTACATTTATGCATAATAATATAACCTTTTGATCTGACTAACAGTTACCGACATCGCTAAATTTTATATTGACCCATTATATAGTGAATTACATTTTTTTAGTTTTCTTCATTGCGAAATACGGGTGAATTATCGTATAAAAAATTAATAATTAATATCTTTTTCATTTCCTCTATAACATTTTTCACTTGTGAGAAAAAAACAATCTTATGTCTACCAAGCTGATCCCGATGGCTGCAAAAGTTCATGGCACTTGCTGACATCTTTGGAAATTGTGAAATTTGTGGCTAATTGAAGTCTCGAAAACGATTGGAGAATAAATACTATCGCTAAATCTTGAAGGTAATTAAATCTTTGAAAGTTTCTGTAATTATTTGTTTTTGCAAGGTAATTCTGGTTCTTGGTTTAATAGCATCCCACATTTAAGTGACCTCTCACTGAATAATTGGGGTTACGAAATCTAGCAACGAGCAAGCCAGCAAAATGGACACAATATTACTTGAAATACGTATACTGAAGATAATCGCGATTACAGATAACAGATTGCAGACAGAGAGTCACGGAGTGTTTCACCGCCAATCGTGATTTTCTCGTAAATCTCGTAAATAGTGGTGGGAAAAGTGAGTTTCGATAATCAAGATTATCTGGACAGAAAATCGCGTTTGAGGCATTGTACGAAACTAGCCCTAAATCTAACAAACAGTTGACAGCATCATCTTGTATTGCCCAGGATCTTCTTAACTCTCTTATCAGGTTGGAAGACGCTCCCTCAAGTTCGCTTCGCGCCAGACATTAAATCATTTTTTCATCATTCCTCTAATTCATTTCTGAAAAGATTTGTTAAATTTATTAAAGTATTTCGCGTTACAACGCTAATGGTTGCCATGTTGCTTACACCCAAGCTCTCAGAGTTCAGTCCACAGAACACGTAAATAAGAAGCGGCACTCAATTGTTAACGGAGACTTATTTGTCCGTGGTCACGTGATGTTATGCTGGCGTATCCATACCAACCGCGAAGAGCAATATGTTCTACTTTCATATTGTAGTTGGCAACACCTCCCCGATCCCTACAACTCTTTTGTATTCAATACTAATGAATTTATTGTAATTTTGATTCTAAATGTCAGATTAGGGCCATTATTCACAATGAGGTTGAAATATACTATTACTTGCACTTATAGTTGATATTAAGCTACAGATGAATATTCAAATAATTTGTCCAATGGTCCAGTCAAGTAGGCTATAAGAAAACGGGTCGAGTGTAGAGTCAAGTTATTCGACTTACTACTCAACCCATGTAGACTGGGCTTTACTTACATTTATATTTACACTCCCGGTTTTATATTTGCCCGGGAAAGTTTTCTCTAAAACGAATGTTTGCTTGAGTTTATTAATAAGCGGCATTTTTGTTGAACTTGTTTCCATTCACCAACACTTTATTTTCTCTAATTTTTGTATAAGTGTTATTTGCTAGTTTTTTTAATGAAATATATCTACGTTGGCGAGCACTAAAGCTCCGAGAAAAAAATTATATCAATATGGAAAATCTTCTGTTTTGGGGATAAAATATAATTAGAGAATCAGTGAGGAATGAAGGAGTTTCATTGTGAGCTGAGCAATGAAACTTGCATACAACAGTTTCTATGGAAGGGAAGATTACGTAGAAGGAACAATAAATTCCAAAATCCAGTCCATCCTTAGCCTGAAATCAACAGAGAAATGAGTACATTGGAACTTATCTGCACTCTAATGTCCTTGCCATTGAAAAGCCCTAGCCCCACAGGGAAAAACAAATACACACACACTTCAGCAATATGGATCATTAGGCTCTGGTATCTTTTCATATTTATTGAAATATGTACTGAGACTTTTTATAACCATTCTAATTCAAAATAAAAATTACCAAGTTAAGTTGTTAAAAACCCATTTCCCCCTTATGAAAGTTCTGCTCCCCTTGGTCTCTCTTATAATGGGGTTTCATTGTATTTCACAAGAATCTCATATAATTAATATTCAATAATGGTAGATTTATGAATTGTTGTCATATTTACATGTACAAATACAGTATGTAGTTACAGTTTCCTTAAAAGAAGTCTCAGAAATTGTGACATTGTTCTTATGTATTGAGAAATTTAAGCTCCTTAGATTATTCAATGTATAAAAACTACTGGAGCCTTCAGCTCTGTTCCACTCTTTAAATAGTCAATATACATATGAAAGCCCATAGTGACATAGTACATGAAAACAAAGGGTTATAAGCTTAATTTTTTTTTCACATGAAGGAGAAAAATGCAAGATAATATATAGGTAAGATTCAAGTTTTATTTGATATCTGAAAAGAAAATTGTGAAAGCTCTGGCATACTTAAAGTATTACATTCATTAGGGATGGGTCTGGGTGTATGTCACACGACAGTGGCCTCATGTACTTAAGAACATAAAATACCTGAATTTCAAAAAGTTCCAACCATTTTTTCTTTCTCTACTTCATAAAGAAATTCTAGACAGCAAAGTACAGGTACCACAATAAAATAACCATTTACTGACAACAACTTGAACTAAAATCAATCCCAATGATGGAAAAATACTTTTGAAAATAACATAAACATTATGATGACAGCTTTTCTAGCTACCCAGCATTTTCAAGTACACAGGTTATTCTTTTGGCATGGGAATAATGAATAATGCATATTATTTCAAAATAAAACATCTCAAATGTAACAATGGTATTTACTTCATTAACATAATGCTGAAAATACAGGAAAGTCTTTTTTGATAGTGAACCAAAATATCAATTTTGTTTCACTCTCAATAAACTCTTAAAGCACTAATTAATACAAAGAAATATACAATGAATCTACAATACACATTTTCATACATCACTGAAATATTGCAAAGGTAGAAAGATTTATAGCGACCAACAAACAATACTATTTCCTCTAAAATATACTAGTACAAGTAACATCTACATTTTTCTTGGAAGAACCTTTCCTTTTTTGGTATAAAGAATATCATCTGATAATAACAAAACTTCTCATCACAGCCAACACGCAAATACTTTGCATTCTTGTGCACATTTCAGATTGCAAAAGGTGATTGAAGAATTCAGAATTCTAGTAAGAATCAAGTTATACACACATATATACTTATTAAACAACTATAAATGTGAGTCAAGACAACTATACATTCCTCCCCAAAAGCCAACCAACAATCCAATCACTCCATTTCAGTGATGAATGCACAGATATAAATGAACATTTTACTGACTTCAAATGAGTAAAAACAATTTTAATATATTAATACATTGAAGGAATGAGCATAAAAGCACCAATATGAGATTCTTAGCAAAAATGCAATCTTCTTTTAGAAAGCCATTACATGGCAAGCTAAAATTTCATAAAATAGATATCAAAGACTTAAATCAAGATGATTAAGGACATAGTTGATCAACTAAATATGTGATCATACTGTTGAAGGAAAAATTCTATGACCTGATTTTGCTGCATATACTCTATTGCTATATTGTGATTAAATTCTTTTTCCCTCCACATTAATGTGGGACCAAAGACAATGGCAAGATTAGGTATTTGCATACGGTTGAATTCTTGATATGCTGTAACACTGAAAAGAAAGATAATATAAAATTATAATTAGCAAATGTCAAAAACGTATGTCAAAACAAAACATAAATATAATTTATGAAGGAAAACCACACTTCCAATAAAAACAAGGGGAAAAAATATCACGAAATATTGTGAAGAACTTACTTTCGTAAATGTTTCAGAAGGAACTGTAATGTGTCATGATTAGGTCGTGGTAACTGTTTTACAATTTCTCGAAATAATTTTATCTTCTCTTTCTTTCTACTCCCGTTCACTGTAAAACACATTTAAATTCCAGATCAATAAAAACAATTTTCTTATTGAATAACAAAGCATAAGTCCATTTCATGTTTTCAAATTTGTATGTGTTACAAGGTAAAGTGGGTTAGGAGCATAGGATTATTCACCAAGTTTGACTTAGGATTGATATACAAACATTATTTCTAAAGCTAAATCAATTTTTTCTTCTTGTAGCCTGTGGACATCAGATTGTCCTTTTTATGATAAATACTCAAATTTTGTGGTCCATTTAATGTTTATAACATAAATGATCTTAAAAGGTCCTAGTTGTGTACTTTCCCCGCTTTGGTGAAGTTTTGATGCATTCTTAATTTTATTCTCTCTCTCATGAGTAGTTCCTCAGTTTGCTTTTGCATACAATAAGAAAGTGATTAGTCAGTTTCGAGGCAACATCCTGCAAGATTTCAGGAAATAGGCATGCGTATTATGCATATTAATAACAATCGCATGGTGTCATTGCATAATTCCTAATTTTCATTTCAGTAAACATAAATAACACAAGCTGACAAAATTTAACTTTGTGTCTGGGGTTTCATCAAATTAGGTGATTGAGGATAATATTGCTGCGATGAATTCGCAATAGCAAAATTTATTTCCTGCTTTTTATGACACTATTTGCATGGAAATATCCTATAAGTATTTATAAAATCCAATAAAAAGTACTGAATAAAAATTACTCGTTAAAATATAAATTCAAACTATTTCTACTGAAAACAAACGACAAATATACTGCATAAAAACTTGGTTTATATATGAACTCAAACACAATGTTTCAAATGGTTCTATTTCATAATGAGATAACAAAGGTGCTACAACGATAATGTGCTTAATTTTTCAATAATACTCTTTTGATTAAGCATTTTTTCAGCATTAAAAAAATAAGTGTGCCAATAGTGTTACAGCAATAACAGCATAAATTCGACAAACTTCCAAATATTGTTTTTACAATTATAAAAAAATTCGTATGTGACAGAAAAATAAATGCTATTTTTGAAATCAGCACACATGAAATATTATAGAACACTTAAAATCTTACACACCTCAAAACCATGTCTCCCTGTGTAATTGATTCATTTGGGTTCAAGCAAAGGTATGTGCTTTTGCACTAGATTAAACAATGTGAGAAAAATAAGGAAGCTTCAATTCCAAAAGAAAACAAATAGATTATTTGTTACTTTCATGAATACACATGTGGATGTGATGTAGACAATCTTAGTAAATAGTAACTTTCAAAGGTACATCGAGCATTATTGATGCACAAAAGGAACTTCCTCTCTGCTTATCTTTATCACTGATGACACAGCATTAACAAACCAACTGAACCAACACATCCAGTCCACCAGTCTTGGTCCTATTTGTAACGAAAATGTAGGAAATGCATATTTTTTGTCATAATGCAAAATTAAGAGAGTGAAGTCCTTTCTGATGTTGAATTATGTGTTTTTATGTATTTTTGATGAGATTCATAACGGGTTGTGTAAAATAATCATTTTTGTACCTTTTTTGGCTACTTCCAAAAAAATATGTATTTAACATATAGTTCACTATGTGAACATTTGATGTCAGCTCAGTACACCATTTTTCTAGAAGTTGTGGACCAATTGTGTACTTGCTCTGAAAGTGCACTTGCCCCACAATACCTCACTCAAAAAATTATTTGCATTCCAAAAATTTTTGGACACTAATTCATTTTTCAGAATGGAAAACAATGTTTCTATTCCATTTCTGTATTACTTCCTTTCTCAAGCTGATTACAATAAAGTTAACTTAAGAGCGAAGGTTTATAAATTCATTCCAATAATACATACTTCCACCAGCGTCAATGGCCTTATTAAAAACATCATAAGGAATGAGAGGTTCTTTTAATTCTCGGAAAAACAATTTCAATGCTCCAGTGAGGACGTGAACATCCTCCTCTGCTTCCAAAACTGAAACATTGTTCTGATCAACCTGGAAAGAAGAAATAGTACAATCATTAACAAACTAGGTAGCAAGATAGCACATTCAAAAAGAAACCTTGACCCAGAGAAACTAAGTAATAATGAATTTATTGTCAAAAAAGCAGTTACAAACTGCATATGACCACGTGGAGGACAATAAACTAATTACTCTCCGGAAGCAAGCAAGGGACCATCCCATCAATTCCGATCAAGGGCGCTAAGGCAGAGGAAGATTTAACATTTCAGCACACTCCTAATGAGAATGAAAGTAGATCCGTACGTTTTATAATATTAACAGAATACCAACAAATTTGTATTTAATAAAACATAAAAAAGTTATTTCACAAGTACATATTATAATACACTAGATTATTCAGAAAATATTGTTTATAAATCATAACTATTAAAATAACTCTTAAGTTCAAGATTATTTCTATAGACAATTGTAATAATATTATTTAAATAAGTAAATTTAATAACTTTACATTGCATGTCAAAAATACTGCATTAAAGTATGGAGAATTCACCGAGAAAATACAAATTTAATGGAGAATTATGACTTGTAGAATGTCAAAGATTTCCTTGTACCACACTAAAGTTATCAAGACAAATACAATATTATTAAGTTTTGAAACATAAATTATTAAAGGTTTCAGGATTTGGCTTATAAAAGTATCACAAATATTGTGTATTGCTCCTAAGTACCTGTAATGTAATAAATTATTGTAATGATTTGTTGGCAACACACTCCACTTATTTTTTTAATACAAACTAGTTTCAGAAGCTGCGGATGGAAGCAACAGCTTCCGAAACTAGTTTGCGTTAAAAAAGTAAGTAGAGAGAATCATTACAATAATTTATTGTATTGGCTCCACTGTAAATTCCCAAAGTAATTTACTTCATACCTGTAATCTAATTTTCTGTACATGAGACAGGTTCCCAGAAGCTCTATATAAACCATCTGTTTTCATATTTTCTTCTTTTGACTCAATAACATTGATGCAACGCCTCACAAAATCTGGTATAAAAGGAGGATGAGAAGGACAAACTTTCTCCAGATGACTGTCAAAAACTGGCTCATCTGTCAAAAATTCACCAAAGAAAATGCATTAACTACGGAAGGAGGAGGGAAAAAATGCTTTACTACAAATATGTTAGTTTATTTTCAAACACTGTTCAAGAAATACATAAATCTCTTAAGTAGCAGTTAAGCACACCACTAGGTAACATAACACAATTGTTTAAAAGATAAAAATGTTCTTATTACCTTTGTAAATTCCTTTACTCGCCAAAATTTCTCTCGTTGGTCGACGGTTGAAAAACTTTTTAAGGCGGTCACGTATCTTCATCTGTTGTTCTTCATTTGATGCTGCATCATCAATACTGCCAACTTCACGGTTTTTTACTAGAATGCACACAAAACATGTAAGTAAGAAATAATAAAGTGTACTTATACTCAACCATCATTTTGTTACATATATGACACAAGGACTAATTTTTAGTAAATCAGAAGTAAAATAAAATTATGTTTGGACCCAGAATTTTCATCAATTTTCAAGAAATATTTTTTATTGTATGGAATGCAACTCAAAAGGAATAGAAAACAAAACTTGAAATTGCTGCCTATTGATAGAATACAAAATTAAAATCAATCATTGTCGAGGGGCTCTTAGGGTATTGCCACTTAGGGTCTGTTGCAACAGATATTTCAGCAAAATCCTTCTGACTTCATCATCATGGGTCTAAGAACACTGCAGAAGGATGGCCCAAAACATGGGTTATGAGAGACACTAAGCAAAGGGGTTACACCCAGAAAAACATTCTCACTTCATCTCTGACAACCATTCACAACTAAGCATGATACAAAATTCTTTTATATCATGTAGAACAATATAATATACTACATTTGATACTAATCAATTAAAATTTTAAAAAATTACTTTAAGGTACGCTTTTAGTTTATTATTATTCACAATAGTTCATCTTCATCGGTACATAATCTTAGCAGGGTTATGTACATCATCTCTGTAGCACTATCTCCGCCTATATTTTTCTTCAGAGGCGGATTTTTACATAGGCCCACAAGACACGGGCCTAGTGGGAGCAGTGTCATTAATACTACTGTTATTATTAATCACGAGTTTTCAGTGATATTAATACTGAACAGTTAAATATATTTTCAGAATACAAAATAGATAACAGTACAGATGTTCAGTAACTGTACTATTTTAATTACTTGATAATAATATTAATTAAATATTCTGAGATTTTTAAAAAGCAGGTAATTATTATTTTTTCATTATTTTAGGAAGGAGAGCATATCTTAACTTTGACTTGGAGCCCAGAAATTGTATTGTAAGTAAATTAATTGAATAGCCAAAGCCAATTTAAGTCTATGGCTGATAGCAGTTTTCAGAGAACAAATTGCTTCAACACATACAATAAAACAAATGTAAGCTCAGAGTAACTGGATGAAACAAACATCAAAGAAACTAGAAAAATAATTATGAAAATAAATTTACCATGTAGAGATTTAGATCTTCCAACTGAAATAACTTTTGGCTTGTCAGGTGGCATTTTGGCCTGCTGGGTCAATGCGGGAAGACTCTACAAAAGAAAACTTCACATTACAATCAAAATCTAAGTTCTACTTCCCACATAGATACTTAAAGAGTATGTAAGTTATAATAAAACACTTTAAATATCAATTATAATTTCAAGGAAGGATTATAAGATTACTTGAAAGGAATGTACTGGTAACAGAATACCATTTTCTTAAATTTACATAACAATTGGTTTTCTGTTAATGTTCAACAAGGAAAATAAAATTCAATAAAAATATATAAAGAAAAATACAAAGGTAAGATTTTATATTGAGACTGGTGACATCAGTGTAAAGAGTAATTCTGCTAAAGATCACATAATTTTGTCTTTCAGAAATACTTAATAAGTTATGTCATTCAAAACATTAAAAAGGATATTTGTTTAATTCAAAATTCTATTAAAATAGTAAACATAAATAGATGTTTAAATTTTCTTTCTTCACCTTTCCTTAAAATACTGAAATGGTTGCTATCACAGAATACATGTACAAAATGTACCTTTGCATTAGTGTGCAGTCACCAGAGAAAATAACAATAGAAGGACAAAGTATCATTGGAAGGAAAAAAGAAATTATTAATTCAACTACTAACAAGCTCCTTCCCCATTCCCTCACCCAAATCATGCTTAGGTGGAAGAGTAGGCCTCATGGCCTGAACCTTGCCAAAAAGATATGTAATGTAATAATAACACGATCATGTCTGAGTTAAAAAGCAACAATTAAGTTCAGATCAAAGTTAAAAAAAGTAAACTCACAAATTAATATTAAAATGAACAAATAATCACATGCACACTAGTTCAAATAGTTTGAGTACAAATTAAAAGGCAAACAGAGGTCTCAAAATATTCTCCTCTGCTGCACCTATAGTACGACAATCCACATCAACAATAGCAAGCATAATTATCAAACTTAACTCACACTTTGTATTCTGATTTAAAGAAAAATTTAGGAAAGTTTTTGTACTGACAAAGAAAATCTGGAACGATAAATAAATGTTTGCTAAAATATAGTAAAATTAGGTGATAACACTAGAAATTTCTACAGATTGAAAGATAACTTTTCCCAAGTAGAATTACTTAAAAATACATACCAACTTTGCAATCGCATTACTGATTGCCTGACGCCATAGTAATGCCATTTCAGCACTCTCACATTCGCAGAGTAACTGCAGGCTTCCTGAAGTAACCAGAAAAACATGTTTACGGCTTGAATGCTTTTCTCCTGACTCAACACGAGCTCCACTTAATTGCATGGACAATTCTGGCTGGAGACCCTGAAATATTTATTTTATTAGGATTCAAACAAAGTTTCATAAAGAAAATTCCAGGTAGATGAGGAGAAATGGGGAAATAAAAATAATTGATAACAAAAGAAGCATGATACAAATACATCCTAATAGTTCAGGAATATAATTAAAATCATGAAAATACTTAGGGTTTTAAGTTATTTATCTAATTAATTGAGTTCAGGGTTAAACACTTTCCAGATGAATTTATGAACAAATTTTTGAACAAATAAAAAGAAAATAACAAATTTCAACTGAAAATGGCACAGTAAAAACCTGATGCCACTGTAATGTAATGCAATACAATTACAACACTTTCACAAATGTAGAGTATGTGTAGGCTTCCTGAAGTGACCAAAATACATTAAAATAGAAAAAACTTAGCTTTCAACAAACAACTCATTTATACCTTGAACACTTTCACTCTGTGAGATAATTTGTCAAATGAGTAGCTCAAAACTGTGTACAACCACTTAAAGAACATGCTACTTAGCTTTGAATGTGTCATCACAATTTATATAAATTTGATAGTAAAACTGAAATAAATAACATTATGTCCAGTACTCACCACAGAATTATGTGAGTTTTTTTGGTCTTTATAGAAACAGAGGGAATGTTCAGTTAAAATAACATATGCTGCTGCCCACTTCTTACTAAGCTTCTTACCATTTTCAGTTATCTTTGTGCGATTCATATTGCCATGTTTAAGAACATCCTGCAAAAATAAAAGAAACAAAGGAAAGGTAAATAAGCGACATATTACCTCCTCTTTACCATATTCCTATAATCTTATGACAATGAAAGTTGAAAGGGGATTATAAATTTACAAAGGATGGTTAAAAAGAAAAATCTATATATTATCACAATCAAACTGATTCAATTTAAATGCAAGATGATTTAAGTTATCCAAAAAACATAAACAGAAAATGAAATTCATTTCTTCAAGATTGCTATTAATAATATCTCAAATATAGTAAGTACTGTACAAAGGCAAGTTAAAAAAATTAAATTTCACACACAATATTAGTCTCCAGAGATTTTTTAACACTATTCTCAAATATTAAGTAGATATCTTTACAATCCAGCATTAAAATTTACTATTTGCTAGCATCATTGGAGTCAGTTATCAAGTATGTTACATTTCTGAGAGTAATATACATAAATGTCACTAATATCTTCAGATTACAATTTCTCCTAAGCATGTATACTACCTCATCAAGTCCACACTGCTTTAACCAATTCCTTGGTATTGAGGATGCTTTACTAGAGGTTTCCTTATGCCTAGAATCAAAATAAAGTTTTCTCATATATTACAGCAAAATAAATTTACCTGTTCTTAAGCATTCCTCAAATATTCTCACATCCTAAAGAACATACCTTTGATCATTGAACATTGAACGAGTCTTCAGGGCCCTTGGCCTTTTCTCTCCTTCTTGAGGACGAAGAGATATGTTCTTCACTTCAGATGGTTGATCATTTTCAGTAGCTGCTTCCTAGAATTCCATTAAAAATCTGAGTATTCTTCAGAACAAAAAGAACATTTTTGAAAATAATAGGTAAAGTTGAATCCAAAAATTTCAACAACCTATCAAATACTTCGATTCAATGGTTTCTGAACTTAAGAGGATAATGAGCTCTTCTGTTAAAATTCTGGTAGAACTCCACCACTTTCTTTACAATTATTTTTTGTCCGAAATTTTAAACTAAACAAATATTTTTGGATGAAACAAAATTTATATAGCATACTTATAGATACAATAACAGAAATGGTACAAGAAGAAGAAATGAGTCACGTTAAGACAAATGAAATAAGAATTACCTTTTCACATCCTTCTTCACTAGCCACAACAATATTTGGTAGTGTCCATGATGAGACACTGCTGTTTTCTTCAAAATAATACACCCTCCCTTTACCATCAGTAGAAGAAAACCACTACAACAGGTATAAAAGTGACAAATTACTACATGACTTATCTTTCTCACTTGATTAAATGTAAGTAAAACCTATATATGAAGAACATTGCACAAAAATACAAACAGAAGATACTATATGAATTTTTCAACTAACATTTGCAACCCCAAGTAATCTGACACAGATAAATGTTGTACAAGAACTATACTTGCATTTTAAATACATAAATCAAGGGCTAAATGTACCATTATAAAAACAATACCTTTCAACTGAAATTTAGAAATAAATCCAATATGAATATTCACTTAAAACAAAGAATTATACAATGCAAATGCTTATCATGCAGTCCAACAAAAGAAAATGAGAATAAAAAACAAAGCAACTATTAGTATCTAGAAAATTCCTTGTTACTTCAATGATTTTACACATCCTGTAATAAATTGTTTCATTTAAAGTTGTTACGTCGTAAGTTAAATTTTATCTAACATAACACCCTCGTGTGACGAAGACCAGTGTATTCACAGAAGATTAAATTTCAACTACCAAATGTTGGTTCAGAAGCTAAATGCAAATTGCAACAATGGTTTTTGTGAAACATTAAATTTAAAAAAAAAAAAAACTCTTTCACAATACAAATAAAGAATTCTAATACACATTTAAGAACTTATCTGCAGCTTGCAAGAAAATGTATACATTCTAACTCATAAAACTGCAAACCACAGATGAACAGAAAATGCAGACACAAATTGTAACAAAGACACAACAAAACAAGGGACAAATCAACGCTACCTCATCTGACTGCATACATTCATCGTCCTGGGAAAAGAAAACGGATCTTGTCAAGTCACGTTTCCAAGCAGCAATATCACTGGATCCACTTCCCTTGCGAGGTCTTCCAAGTAACACACTATCACAGAGACTACTCAAGTTTTCAGATGAGGGAATAGATCTTACAGTACCAGGAGGAGAAGGTGGTTTCAGTAACTCTGTGCTTTCAGGGAAAACAAACGAAGAGACTGGCTTTGCCAAAGGTATATTCACTTCTGGGAGACTCAAATCTGAACATTCATTCACCAAAAAATCTTTCTCAGCAACACCTGGCGTTGTGGGATTAGAAACATTCTCAGTCTCACGTGCGCCTTTAGTCTGTGGGGCAGTAAGATTCTGCAGAGAACAACTTAACGTTCCATTTCCTGAAAACAATTTAAAGTCGCTGCAAACCGATCGAACTTTGCGTTCTCGGGTCAGACAACGTAATACTTGCGGACGACGAACAGGTTCAGATATATCACATTGTTGCCTTTCTTTACTCTGACTATCTGCACAGTCAGAAGTACTGGTAGCACTGGAATTGCTGCTTAGTTTGTTTCTCCTCATCTTATTGAACCTCGGAGGCGGAACAGGGACAGTGACGCCGTCGTCGAAAATCGAAGGCCGGTCAACGGCGCCAAAGCACACATCGCCCTCACTCGCGAAAACGTCATCTGACAGAGGAGATAGGGGGCTGTCTACAATGCCAGCAGGTGCCGTATTAGGGTCGGGAACGGGGCGCGGGGGAGGGCAGTCGGCTAACGCCGCCTCAGCCAGCGCCGCAGCGTCAGCACATAAAGCCAGGAACTCCCCACACACTGCGTGCAACTGGCACTCGTCAGCGGGCGGAGGAGGCGTGCCGGAGCCGTGCGCGGCCGCCACTTGCCGCTCCAACTGCGCCAGCGCCTCCGCACGCTCCACGACCTTATCCCCCCCGCAACAATCATTCTTCCTCCCGCCTCGTCGCGCCGCCGCCGCCGCCAATGCAGCCAGCGAGAGCGGTGTCGTAGTCCCTCCGGGGGACAGGTCTTCGGGGCGATCGCCCGCTTCTTCCGGCTTCCTCGTTGAAGGGACGATGGAGCCAGGGGCGGCATCACAACGGCGATGGCGGCGCTCACGTGCAGCGAGCGCTGCAGCGGCCACAACGGCGGCGGCGTCCGGCGCCGGGCTTTCCACTTCTTCCGTGACGGGTCGCCGTGCACGAGGAGTCGACGTGCGCATGGGTGCGAATTCGCGAGGTGACGCGGGGGCGGGGCGCACCTCCACCGGCGACAACACGCTCACAAACGTCGCGACGCCGCCAGACAGGTTTGGCGCATGGACGGGCGCCGACGCCGGGCGCGCGCGCGTCCAAGGAAGGCCGTCACCGTCGCCACCGCCGCAGCGTAGCTCCGACAGCCACAACGCGACGTCCGCGGGTAGGGGCGCGCGCGGCCGCCATCGCGGAGCCAGCGCCCGCTCGCCGTCCATACGCTGTTGCCTCCTTCGCCGCGTCCTCGTCTTAAGCGCTCCCTCGCCTCAGCGAAACGCCGCGCACATCCTACGTCTGCGGTAGGGAGGGGCGGGATGGCGGGCGGGCGATGCAACGATACGGCGCACAACGGCCGCCTTCACGGCGCAACAAGAGGACGATTGTGGCGCGGCGAGAGGCCCTTGGCCCAGAACATTCACTCACTCGTTCACTCTGCTCGTCCGTCCGCGCGCGCTGCCCGCCGCTTAATGAGGGATTTCGACCACTTGACTTCACTTAGGAGCCGCCGCCCCCATCTGCCGCTCGCCCGCCCGCCAATGACACGCGGAAGGCGGAGATCCGACGGGGCAGCGCGGAAGCGAGGTGGAAGAGCCGAGAAGGCTTGGCGCGCGATAAGACGCCGGCGGCCGGGCGGAAACCACCGCTGATACCGCGGAGACGCTGCGAAAAGTGAGCGCCGGTGGGAGAAGGCGTTTCCACACCGACATCGGTCGTCGCAGTCGCTGACACTCAGTTCACTTCCGTTTTTTATCGCGATCCTTTCATGTTAGTTGATCATCTAACATTTCAGATACATATCTCGTAATATTAATATAGAACGCTAATCAGGCCGCAACAATTGGCAACTATACTTTTGATCTATGTAGGGAAAAATCCAAGAACATGAAAATCTTAGCAACTGGCTCGAGCCCTCAGTAAACAAACAATGATTATTTAGCTCTTCCTGGTATTGACAGACGTAATCGTTAAGTGGGGTTTACAGAACTTCATTCAAATATTTGAACGGAAGGCGCGTGAACTTCGATTTCATCGCAATCGTAAAGAAACATACACACTATTTTCTAAATAGCGCTGACGAAAGATATTAATCATTTCCGCCTATGGCTACGTCAAAAATCAGTTTCTCAGGCTCGAAACCGTGACATGAGTCCAATGCAAGGGCACAACATTGGAGACGACATTCCTCTTGCAGCGTAATTACTACTTCTAGACCAAGAGATGCTTGGAGGCCTCCCATGAATACTCGAGGGTCCGTCGACTCAATTGTGCTACGTGGAATGTCAGTACATTATCACCGCTCGTATAAGCGAAGCGAATTCAGTTATAAAATGATATTACCAATCAATATCGCGTTCTCCAAATTTTTGGCTCAAGGGTTGCCTTTTGATACACTTTGAAAGTTTTGGGGAGTTATCAATAAATTCCAAAATAAAAGAACATTGCTAAATATAATACTATTTTCAAAACGTCACATACAAAATTAGTGAAGTAATGAAATTGGAATTAGATATGGTAATACAAATTTCAATAGGAAATTCCCTGTTCTAGAATCGCAAATGCACCGTGAACTGGCTGAAAATCGAATGATGAAACACTAATATAACATCTTTCTTAACACATTGTATTCGTGAAAACGCTAGATTTTTCTTACCGAGTTAGTTTGACGGCAGGTACAACTTGAATGTATCGCTTGTGATTTCATCATCTCCGACTGAATTGAAAAGAATAACATATCTTATTGTTTCCTCAACTTGGCATCTCTTGACACCGTTCGAAAACCATCGGCTTCGCCATTGACGAACAGTCCTCGGAGACGCAAAGGAATCTAAGTGCGATACAACGCTCGACACTTTGGCTACCCTGAAGAGTATTGTTTTCGCCGATTTTACCTCATAACAAAACCTAGCGGTGTGTTGGAAATGAAAAATCTTAGAAGCTACGCTCAGACTTCCATTAGTTCCCTGTCGAACTACATAGCGTATTGAATAGATCGATTTGAAAGAATATCACTCAACCAATATGAATTTTTCTTTCATTCTTTTCAGTCTGTAAGATAACGTAGCAATTACGGATCTGTGAATAGTACGTTGGTTAAGCATGCCATACAGCCCAGAAAAAGAGAATGTTAGGAATTCAGTTACTTATGTAGCACTCCCACTTCTAAATGATACGGAAGAGATCTCAGACCACACAAATTTTTACTCGGAGTGACAGCTAAAAAATGAAGGATATTCTCAATCCTCTTCAGGGTCTAATACTAATGCCAAATTTTCCAAAACTTGTTCCATAGTTAGTCCAATGTAACTACTTCATTTATGTGTGTAAAAATAGAAATACTATTTTCTATCAGGTACCTGTTGAAAAGCTACAGAAAATGATTCTATTTCCTTTAAATCAGCGCGCTTCAAAAGAAAATTGAAATACACAATTTTAACTTATGTTGCACAATGGGGCGATCGCCCCCCCCCCCCCCCCCCCCCCNAGGAGCGTGTTCAACGTTAAATATTTTTTCATTAAATTTATAATATGTAGAATCCTGTCCCTTGTTAACATCACCGAGATGTACATTACTTGTCACAGCTTATCATTTCCACTGCATTTCGTCCCGTATGGTAAAGGATTTTTATATGTAGCGCAAGTTATTGTACGCAGAGACATTACAAAACAACCACGCAAATGCAAGAACAAGGCTGAAAACAAAATAAATACTTCCGCTGCCATAAAAGTTTCGGAAGACGAAACTACCGGGAATGGAGAGAGAGGTTGACAAAGTTTCGCCCCCTCCCAAGATCACTTGCTGGATCCGGCCCTGAAATTCATTTACAAACTTCGCAGAGATCGTAAACGGAAAAGATAGAAAAATAACCTGGAAAATATAATTTAAAGAAATCATTTTCATTATGCATCTATAATGCAAGAAGTTTTCATAAATCAACTCGCATACATTTCTGAACTGAAACAATATTACAACCTTCAATTCTATACATTTTGTCATTGGATTCCGGTACTTCCCGACTCGCTCACTGCTCATAAAAGAGGACAGTCCATTTTCAAGATGAAATATTCATTCGTGGAGGAGCACCGACACTTTACCAGTCTGCGATGGAGATAGATTTTCTTTACCAGTTTAAAAAAAAGGAGAGAGAGAAAACGCACCAAGATTCTGAAAAATTCTGGGGGGAATTACCTCACGTGGCTGCCTGCTGACGCCAAAGGGGGAGGAGGAGATATCAGAGTTAATCAATAAGGAAGTCGTATTCACACGCATCTCACGTCAAGAATCAAGAATATGTTCATCATCAGAAAATACGATTCATTACTTCAGAGGATAGGTAAGTCACAACTATCAGGACAGCATTCTACAGCGTATTCTTCTCTACTGACATATGCAGGGGAAAAAAACGTGAAAAAATCGTACGGAAGGGAATCATTCTATGATGATAATGGAACCGGATTAAAAAAAGAAAAAGTTAAAAGAGATAAAAGCCTTTTGAGCTTTTGGTCGATTCCACGTTATACAATAACCTTTTGAAACCATGAAATTCTGTTGTTGATAGAGAAGTTCCAATTCCAACATGGACCCTGACGATTCTGGATCATCTGGAGCAGCGGACATCGCGGACCACGAAATTACTTTATTGAAATAAATTTACACTTGAACAATAATGGCCAAACAATACGCGCATTTTTATACACCAAATTAATACTCGTACTCATTTAATTACAACAAACTTATTTACTAATCAAATCATTAAAAGTCGTTAAATTGACATTATTTATGGCATTATTATAAAATTATTCAAGATAAAATTAAACATTTTACATGAAATATTTTTTCCTGTTTGAATTAAGTTGATGGACGTTTTATGGGCTGTATGTTATAACTGTATTATTTCTTGAATAAGTATTTTGGTTGAAGCGAAATAATGATTCATTGCTTATGAATTCTGAATGTGTACCGTGTAGGAAAAACGTTTTCTCAATACAAACAAACTCTTTTAATTTACCGCATAAATCTTCGTTAGCCCAAGTTCCTCCCAGTTTTTCTATGCATTACCAGTGGTCCTCAGACTTCCGGTTGGCGAGCGCTGATCCGGAGGGTATTCTCTTCTGGATACAGATGAATTCCACAAAAGCTCACATAATAGGGTATGACGTACGGGCACTGGCATGTCCCACCCATAAATAAAACTGAGAAGAAACTGTTTAGGAGACTATAAAATTAAATACTTGAGATAAGTATTCTGATGTGGGTAATTTCAATTTTTGTATAACTTATACGAATATTACAGATACTGCTGATAAATGAAACTTCAAATGTACTCGGGAAAATGGGAGAGAAGACGAGCAAACAAAAAGACTTATGCGCCAGGAAAATATCGACGTGCCTCGAAAATAAACGACGGTGTTTTACACATTCAATAGTGGAACTGATCCGGCTACGTTTTCTTTTGAGAGCGTCACAATACCTGACTCCATAGCGTCCACTTAATTTCTGTTCTAAAAATAATCTTTTTTTTTTTTTCATATTTGTACATTAATTGAATAGAGTCTTGCACTAAAACCCAGCTGCATTTTTCACCCAACTACGCGCCAAAATGACCCAAAGCAAAACAAATAGCTTTGCACAGTAAGTTTCACCTAAGAGACTAAAAAGAAAAAAACACTTTTCTTCCATTAATTATAGAGAGCAAACGATTTTCGAGACGTTTTCCGTTACAAAATTTCTAATCTAAATGATTATCAGTAACAATCCTCTTTATGCAGTGTGGCTTTTCCTTTATTTCAAACATGTACCTCGTCTGCTTTTAATTCTCCCCTCGAAATAGAGCATCGCTAGGAAATGAATCATTCCGTTGCACATCCACTTCTTTTCTTCACGGTGAGTACTGTAATTTGAAATGAAGTCACATCTCCGCTAAATATGAGGAAAACAACTTCACAGGACATCTTTCCATACCCCGGAACGCACTATTCGCAAGGTACACGATTTGCTCTGGAACAAGAATGTTGAAGCGCGCAGAATCTGGGCTTCGACCGATGTTCTCTCGGTTGAAAATTATATACGCAACTACTTCAGAAATATGGTGACTTCGCATTGCCTCTGTCCACACCATATGCCGGTAATTTTCTATACTGGGTTGTAGTACACATGAATTCAGTAAAAAAGATATGAAACATTTGTCATTTAGCATCAGAATTAAGTTACTTTAACATTGAATAAGTACTACAACGATTTCGCTTGCAAATGAGGTCGTGCTAGATAGCTTTTTCATCACAAAACACATTCGTGAATTCTATCAAAATCGTCAGAGCCGTTCTCCAAAAAAGAATCCAGAAATATTCAACCCACAGAGCAGGAGAGTGCGGGTTCGATTCCCTGCTGCCTGAACTAGGTGAGGTGTTCAGCTGGGATTTTCCTCAACTACTCCAGACTAATGTCGGTTCGGTACCTTACATTCTCCTGCAATCCAACATCTTTCCTTCCCCATTCCCTTACAATCATGGTTAGATGGAAGAGCAGGTCACGACCTCGACCTCGCCGTAAGCCACAAAATAAAATATATATAATTATGCAAACAATTATTGATTGCTTCATAATTACAATTTCCATGCAGGGCAAAAAACACAAGAGGGTATATAATCAAAAATAAAATAGTGCTTCAATAATACCATGACTTTCCGCATTTCAGGCAGGTAGATGTCCTAGAATGTCCCCGAACGAATTTAATTCAAAATGCAATAATTAAAATTCCGGGACTAGTTACAACATTGTCACTCGAATTTAATACACGACTTCTAAAACATTTAGTATATCCAAGAAAGCAGAAAAAACATGTGAAAATCAAAATAAACAATTGACATTGAACTATGAATAAAGCATAAATCAAAAATTCATACGTATATCAGACCATTTATTATTCCTTCGCAATTCAGGAAGGTATTTGTGAATTCTGAAAGAAGGAACACAAAGCTGTTGCACATGAATGAAGTACCTACCCAGCATTCCAATGACGCCAACTCGAGCGGAAGGCGAATAATTCTTATTCGTAAGGCCATTCAGTCTTCTCGAGCATTTTTTGTAATTTCCGCGATCTATTCACGAGTTAAAAGAGAGAAGTCTCTACAAGTTGTTTTCTTCTACTTAACTACCTTGTCTTTACCACAAGGGGCTTCAAGATTAGTCAAGAATTAATCAGTTCACGGCTTAAAGACTGCACTTCATGCGAAGCAATATATTAACCACTATCGAAAGTTTAACCATACTTAAGAAAATTGCGAGAGAATACGAGTCAATAACAATACGAGAGAAATACGACATGCGCAGAAAAGAAGAATATTTTCTGAACATTGTAAATATTGGAATATTTCAAAATTAAAGAGGAAATTGTAAACAAAATGAGATTGCTGGTTAAAATAACACGATTGCACAACACATTGTTTTTCAGGTCGCAGTAGTTGGTATGACTATCATAAAACGTAACATTAAATTCGAAAATCAAAGCGCGATCACTAAATCATGAAATCGAAACAGTTAATTGCATACAACGGTTAGTAAATTGCAACAACAGCAAAGTATTCATCAGACCAAGGGCGCAACAGCATCTTGTCCTAAATTTTTTACGATCACAATGAAAGCTAATTGCAAAATACGCACGTGAACATAATTAGGTAACACCATACCTAAGATGTATAACACTAATTAATCGTCATTGATAAAAGTTTAAACAGAAATACTGCTGATGAGCACGAATTCGAAAATATCGAATTATTGATTATTTACCGTGAACGTGAAATCATTGATCACATTTCTTATTTGCAGATCGTGACCTTCAAACTCTAATGTTTAACTTCGTTGTTGCAAGTTTGACCCTCAGAAGCATGGCCTCCGTTTGCTTCTTACAACAGAACAATGCAATCCGTATGTATCTACCACTTCAATGAATTTACTGATTATATTTGTCTGGAACCTCAACACGTTGACTCTCCCTCATAACTTTCAATAAATTCACGATGTTTTCGAAAACAAATGTACTATTCACTGAATAAGGGACCGGCTTACCATAACAGAGCGGACTAAAAAGAAACACTGCTCGATACCGCATATTACACGAGCTTCATCACGTTTCCAATTACGACGCTTCCTAAACAAGATGTATGCAGGGCCTACTTGATTCCCTTTTTAAGGTGGATTAAATATGAATTCACCTTCACTTGGTTTCTCAACCATCCAATTCAATAATGTAACTTAAATGTGCGACTGAAAAGTGATATGACTAAGAAATAAGGTCAATCTAACAAATTAGAGAGAAAGAAGGGTAAAATTACTCAATTCTTAAAAAAAATGACAATATTATGCAGGTTATATTTCACGGGTAACAGACTTAGGAATATGATTGAAGGCAGGTAAGCACTGGAAAAAATAGTCCAGTGAATATTTTAGGGATTCATTTTGTTGGGAAAAATCTTTAGTTAATATTGTAACTTTGACGTCACAGATCACCGAATTCACCATTTCGGTGATCCGAGGGAAAAATTTGTGGGCGGTGGTCCATTCAAAAGATGACCATAGAAACTATTATAATGACTTTTTTTCGTAGTCCTAATTAAATACGCGACGCGTTATTTAAAACCATTCCCAGACGTTTTTGTCGGGACGAAGATGCTCCTAGAACGTGTATGAAATTATTAACATTCGTGTTTATAATGACAAAGGAGAAATTTTTATCACTCCACAAGTAAGTTCCCCTAATACTAATATATAGTCAGACGAAATTTCTGGAACTAACACTATCCCCGACATAAAGATTTAACTGTACTTTCATATACAACGGTCGGCATACATTTTTATAAATTTTAGGTAAACTAAATCACTCAATTACTTTTACTTTGATTACACTATATTTTGTTAATTAATTCACAAGTAAAAAAATAAATAACCAAGATGTTTAAAATAAATTAAGTTGCGAGAGATTCATTTATTGAAAACGATTAATAAAAGCACAGTTAAATATAGTAGCGTTTAGATCACAAGATGATATAATAAAAATAATGTTGAACAGTAACACTTTTAATACGTATTTCGTCTTTATCATAATATTCAACGCTTCCCTCAGCTTCGTCTTCTTTTTCATTTTCTTTATCATGATCGTCGATGACCACAACAATTATGCCAACTGTTATTTTTGTTCGTTATCAAGATTACCATAACGCACGTGAATTTGAAAGCATTGAAGAATAGGAATTCTTTTGACCTGAATACAGTTCTCCATCAACTTCTTGAGGTTGGATTATTGACTGATGTGTGATGTTATAGGTCCTCATCAAACGAGAAAAAAACTTACTTTCCACTGATTTCCTTCCAATTTCAACTGGAAGTGAATTCATTAGAGGTTTCGAATACGAATTCCTACTAAATGTAGTGGTATACTGCATTCTTAATAGGTGTAGATGCAGTTCCTATTAAAAAGGGGATAAATGGGTAAATGCTTTAGGATACACAAATGTTACAGTTTTATATGTTATAGTCCTTTTTAGTTTTTAAAACTTTGTTCTTTCGTAGAACGCTGCATTTTAACAGTTTCTCCAAGGTTGTTATATACACATCTGATACTGATATTGACCCGCCGTATTTCATCCAGCTATTTAAAGAGCTGTGGGAGTGGGATGGATTGAAACTCTACCACATGAGAATAATCACGTTTGTTGCTATTGCACTAAGTGAGCTACAAAGGCGCGTGTACGCGGACCGGCGGCGAAGCGAGAACTGACCGGAGGGCGGATGCCTTCCGGCTTCGCCGCCCTTGTGTCTTCCAGACGTTTTGCGCGCCGTCCGCGGCCACTTGGAGGCGGTCGGAAAGTGTCCTGTTGAGTCCGCGTTGCAACCGGGGCGGTGTCTGCGTGGGTGGCGATGACGCCACAGAGCTATTAATGTGTCATATATTACCCAGCACAAACATAAGCACGTCAGTATATGGACATCTTATTAAAGCATCATAACCAATATGGTAGACATATGTACTTTATGTGTCTTTTTGAACACACGTTGCATGGTATATAAACAACAATTGAATGATATGGTAGACCTGACTTATATACAGTAAGAAAAAATTGTCATAACCATAAACAAAGCGACACAGTAATACTTCGATAATAGATAAAGTGGAAATGAGGCAAGGGATGAAGTAGTGAGGAAGCAAGCGATTCAAACGTTCTGGAATCGCAGAAGCTGAAAAGGGATTGTTCCTCAGAACTCAGTAGCTTGAAGTACGTTAATGCTAAATGAAAGCTACTGCTATAGATATTAGTTAGAGCCATTAAGGTAGTACTAGCGTGGGTAGAATTAAATCACTAAAATTTGGGTATAAATAAACAGAGTAACATGTACTTATAGTGATTTCAACACGAAAAAAAGACCTCACCGACCATTTAAATGAATTTCAATTATAATTGATGTTGAAATATATTGCATTATGCCATTCCTATACCAACCAAAAAGTAGACATTCTCGCACGGAAAGAAATCCCTCCGAGTAGCAGCGAAACACTTTTGCAAGTAGCAATCTCAGCACCTCAACCGGAACTCGTCATTTCGTCCAAAGCATTTAACTAATCATCCGATTTCTTTATAAAAGAAATATAAATAAAACATAAATCGAAATTATTTCGAACATTCCCTGTATCAATGAGTACACACAACCGAAGAACAGTAAACATTTTCTCACTGCAACATTTTCTCACGGCTTCCTATGCGAAGAAGCTTCTCAAAGAGGGGTCATTCCATACAAAACATTAAAAAAAAGTCGCTCGACTAGCACAATATATAAGATTCTGTTCTGGTTTTCATAAACTTCATACCAAACATTGTGTGCCATTTTCAGAATTGTATCATCAGTCCCATGGGAGATATTTAAGTCTAAACTTGAATAAATTTGAAAAAATTCTTTTGTCACAAATGTATAAAAATAAAGAATAACAATAAGAATGTTGATATTCTGGGGTAATACTACTAATATATATCTGCACCTACAAAAAATATAAAGCTGCATATATAACTTTTTTTTAAAGAGAAATTCGTAAAAAGTGAAATCTCAATTTTCATATCTGTTTAGATGAACGTATCTCATAGATGTAATAAAATAGGCTAAATTAGCAATGAGGTCTTTGCAAAGGTTTTTGTTTCAGCTTTTTAAGATAAATAGTATATGATTTATGAGCAGTAATCTAAATGCTAACAAACGCTAAAATACGCGCACGCAGGAGGACAAAAATGGCCGCCACACGCAAACGGCTTCGGATCAATAAAAAAAAATCATTATTGAATTATCGAATGATAAGGAAAGGAATATGAAAACCATGAATTTTTTAAAATATGGTCGAGCGACCACCTCTGGATCGTTTCGTATGAATCGACTCAAAAGGAAGTAGGATTCTTTCCCGCTCCAATTTAATTATATCACACATTAATTAATAATACTGAAGTATACTCAAAATCAATCATGGACCACATTCGACATGTGCCTTCCCGAGTCATTAACCCTGCACTATGTAGAATTCACTTACGGTTGTGACGAACTAAAGTCATTGGAAGCATTAAATGAAGCGTTGTCGATCCTGAATGTCGTAAATACCCGAAATTTGTAATGGAAATTCCTCCAGCTCTCATTTTTAATGAAAATAAAACTGAATCACAATAAGTTCTTTTGACCGATTGTATTAACAAATACTTATCTTAATAGCTGATACAATCCTAAATTATGAAGCTAATATACAAAAGAAGTAGTGCGTTGGAAACATTATTATACTTTATATACTGATAATACTAGAGAAGCTTTTTACTTTAATGCATTTCAACCGAATAGGAAGTCACATGAAGCAACTGCATATCATTGAACGAGAAAATTACAAAATAATTTTCCCTCAACGTCTACAACATTAACTTGCAATATACAATTACTTACACGTACAAATGCGCGGTATACAAAATTTTGTAATACTAATGTGACCCATATTTCTTTCTTAATACATATATTAATGTAACAATTTAATAATAGTAATTATTATTTGTTCTGATAGTTGAGTTGACTTCAATGAAAATTATTTTATATCCATTTAGTCTCCTAATCACACACCGCGTTATTTTATGTAAAAGACTCACAAATTTTGTAAAACCGAAATATGCCTCTTTCTTCTAGTTTGCCAATAGCCGAGCGGTTATCTAGCGTCATAAAAAAATGCGAATCAGTATACAATATCACCGGATATTGTTTATCACTAAAGTACCAGGAACTGTTCCTAGGTTTCAAAACATTCCAGTCGATCGTTGCTTGTAATTCGAAGATACAGATTTAGAGAAGATATCCATAATCTCAATTTTTTGCAATAAACTATTTTTTCTTCCAGTCAAACTAAGCTTCTGCAGACAGGGAAATTTCCCGAAAAAATTTCGCCCGAAGTTGAAAATTCCCAAAATCGGGAAAAATTCCAGCAAATCCGCAACGCTGATTCAACGGCAGTGAGTAGGCGAAGTCTCCTCGGATGCCCTTGCGTCACATGATGACGACATACACTATGCATGCGTGAGTCGATGTAAAGAGCTTTTTGTTCTACACAGGTTTTACTTGAAACTGGGAAGTACCACGATGGTGATTTTTCTTCGTTTAATTTTTAAAACGTTTTCTTGGTGTCAGCCACGAGGGGGGACGAGACCGAAAAATTTAGAGCTTTGAAATACGATGCAGATATTTTTTATTGAACGTTGAATGCTGTTTTCGCCCAGGGCAGAGACTTGAAGACTCGGAGCTTCCAAGTTTGACACACGTGTTCTCCACGGTTGGTCCGTGAGGACTTCCGAACGATTTTTTTTTCCAAATTCGATAGATTTTGCTTCATATAATTTTAAGCGTGTCAGCCGCGGAGCATCGTGCTTCAAAATTCGGTAAATGCGTTCTCCAAAGTGGCTCCAAGAGCACCAACGAATTTTTCGAAAATCGGTTTAGATTTTTTCTTAAATACATCAATGGCGATTTAGAAAGAATAGTGGTACAAAATTCCGTACTTCAATGTAAACAAAGCAGCGGGTAAAAATAAAATACGAAAAATAGGTCCCATGGCCAGATTCTTTTTGGGGAGGGAGGGAGACTTTGTGACAAAAATTAATCGATGTTTGATTTGAAGTTATACGTCTTAATGAGAACGTAGGTACCCGCGGCCGGGAATCGACGTGCCGTTTCGAGTATACTTCATATTTTATTTTTCAACTGTTTATTCCAAGTTGTTAATTAGTTAACAAATGGTAAATTAACAATTTTTTACACATAATTTGTATTCAAATATATTAAATTTCGCTCTCTCGCTACATGCCCGATGAGAAGGTACCCAGGAAACTGATGGATGGTTTCCGGTAAGATGTATTCTCATCCCAAAGCAGATTAAACACCTCCGGAACGCTATTTACAAACTGAGTTAATGATTTGGCCATACCGCAACAGTTTGGCTCTAAATGTATATGATCCACAAAGATAACATTTACAAAAGTAATTATCAAGCAAACATAAAAGCAGTGTAAAAATTAGAACTTCAAGGGTACATTTTCAACTGAAATAAGCCATAAGTTCATAAATCTTGGGACCATATCATTCGATTCCGGGAACAATCATTTATCCCAGAGGAGTCACCACGGAGCAAAACACAGGACAATACCTCTCGCAAGCGTTTATGATATAAATATCAGAGCGAAGTAGCACTTAACGACGTCTAGGGTCAAGAGCTCAGCTCCCAAGCCTTTTTCAGCCTCCACGCCTGGCAAGCGTCAAAGGACACGCACGAGGCAGTCATCATCCCTGCACCGCTCTTTTTTCGACTTCTGGGATCCCATTGCCACATCGAGGGTCGTGTATCCAGATAAGAGAAAATTCCTAGAGAAGTATGTACCATTCACGACAGAGAGAGATTCTCTGGTTTATTACAACAAGGAGTGAAGGTTCACTGCAACATCGCCCATGGACAGTGCTTCAGCCCTTCTGGCATTTAAACATATTAAGAAAAGATTCGCGTAAGATAGAGGGAAGAACTGCCAAAACTTTTTTTATCACGTATTTTAATAAATGTTCATTTTTTGTCGTAAATACAATATTTTAATAATAAATGGAGGGAGGGCTCTGGGAAATAAATCAAGGGTTCTGGGATCAATAAAGCGAAGTAGAAAAGAGTTCAGAAGTCGCAAACCGGGAGTTGTAGATACACAACAATGTTCCTCCCAGGAAATTTGAGGAACAAGGTCCTGGCGAAAAGCCGCCGCCGCCGCAGGGCGTGGTTGGTGCTCTGATGCAGCGGAGATGAGGAAACGGCGGAGGCGAGCTTCCAACCGATGACTCAGCCCTCCCCCATCACCCGCACGCTCACCTCCCACACGCCACTCCATGCCGCAAACCATGACGCTCGCACAAAACCAGGGCAAAGCGAGAGGTCCCCCCCACATACACAGTTTATTAAATGAGTTAAAAACACACGAGTGCACAGAAGATCTTACAACAATATGCACGCATACTTCACCAAAGTTAATTCGCAGATGTTTCCACAGAATAAACTTATCATTTTGTCGTGAATTCGAATTTTCAACACAAAGTCACGCGCCTCTTGAGCAGCACCTCAATCCTCTGTCCTGAAATTTCATTGCTTATAGAATTACAATTTATGTTAGAAAAGCAGACGAAATCTTCTCCGTTGCACAGTGCAAAAATTAGACTTTTTGAATGACAGAAAGTTCATGTTGTTAATTGGTTCTTGCAATATTAAATACAGGTGGAAACATTGTCAAGTTTAATAATAAAAACCTCAAGTTAAATATCTAACTCAAGTTTTATTGATGAAGTTAAAGAAGAAAGTCATTATAATTTCAATTTCCCTTACAACTGAAAATATTTTGTGACCAGACTGTGGTTACTCGATGATTTCGGCAGAAAACATTGTCATTTACCCATTCCTGCACGAACTGAAAAAATACCCTACCGAAAACACACGATGCACAATTTCAAAACCCATGCACTGTATCATTACATATTGAACAGAAGAAGAAACAGTCTCATACTTATTTATGTACCTGACAGATACCAGTCTAACACCGAACATGAATTCCCTCACCCAAGTATGTTCTCCTTCGCAGGCATAAACATGGAGCGATTATTAGGGAAATATTCAACTCTTCAGACACAATTCTGGAGTTCTGGCCACGCCTATGTATGGACCCATAATTTCAGGAGTGTACTGAGTTTTATAAATTATACGTATTGTTTTTAATACCTGTACGTACCACATTGTAAATTAAGTACTGTCAGTCCGGGACAAACCGTGTCTTAGTAGATACAACTACCAACGTTTCGGCCATCATGCTGTGGCCTTCTTCAGGGCTGACTGTGGGGTTCATACTGACACCGACAGCGGAAGCCTACGTTTATACATTGTACATTAGTTCTCACACAGGGAAACTGTACCCTGTAACGACAAGGGGAAATACTTGAATAATAGAGGACAAAATGTCGAGGTACAGCAACAAGCAAAGCCACAAGTAAATTAATTTCAATCTGAATAATTATCTCAATTTTTACTATTTGAATGGCTGGATGCTCGAGGCATTCCTCGCTTGAATTTCGAGTAGTTTTTTGTGTGTAAGAATTCTCTCATAAATTTCAATGAACATCAGTATACAGCATTTATTGTGTTCACTTCTCTACTATAACTATGTTAAAACTATAAAAAAAGTTTATATATTCTTTATAATCTATAACATACGTATATAATATTAGAAAATGAATAAATATAATGCTAGACGGAAACGAGATATAGATTTTTTCATAACTGGAATGTCCGGAGACACATTAATATACTAGGGTATAAAATAGATAACAGTGATGATACACGGGTCATGGATCGTCTCTCCACAATTCCTACCGGCTACGATACGCGAGAGTAAGTCAAGAATAATGATTCCCCGCGAAGTCTGAACTCTTGGTTTACATTGAACTCAAATAATTAATTGGCAAATTTAATAAAATAAAAAAAAATATTTTGAGAATATTTTCTTATCCGCCTTCAGGTCGCCGGATTATCTCAAGATTAACAATAAATGTAATTTCAATAACAACAAAAGTACGGGATGACCGAGTAAGACAACGATTACGACACGTGAAATATTCAGGTCTATGTTTCCTGGGTTTTCCACAATCTTTATTTTTAAAAATTGCATTCCTTAGAATCCCGTTACGTAACATGACATGAACACAAAAAACGCGCATTGTCTCCCTCGTATGGCAAGAAGATGCTGTGTGCAGGAGAAATGAATTACAAGATGTAAAAAGACTATAAAACAAATCATTTTCATAAATTATATTGAAAGAACTGGAATTCCAGACTTAACAGAACGATGAGAGAATAGTAAAATCGCAAGGAAATGAGTAATGGCTTCCATGCAATCTGAATGGCATTCGACAAGTAAAAGATAAAAGAATGAATTCGAAGCGAAAGATAGCGGCAATTAGGCGATGTGGAATATGAAAGATGCTGTATCTTCTCCATACGTCTGTTTTTACGTCCAGAATGTTTCGAGTATCTCAAAAACAAAAACAAAAAAACGAAATATGCGTCAGATGGAACATAAAGTACTTATAATTAGTAATGATAATCATACAAACATTAGCAAAAACGAGAAAATTACTGTTAGCTTCTAGAGTTTCGAACGAAAACGAATGGTTCTATTGACATTGAATTCAGTCATTAGCGTATAGCTTACAGATTACATTGTTACCATAAGCTTAACAGCATATATTTTATACTAACATAGATAAAACCCTCAGGACTAAGTGCTTTCTAGAAAGTTGACAGCATTGAAACTTACATTAACACGACATGAATAAGGGACTGATTGTTCGTTCAATACAAGAAAAATGTTATGAATAGTACATGTTATTTTTATTCGGAAAATGTAATATGTCTATTACAAGACAAAGGGTGGTATGAATAATAAAGAGAATGCTCGCGTGAGCATGAGCTTTTACTCTTTTTGATATAAATAAAAACCTCCCGAGCAAGCTAGACAGGATGCTCATGTCTCCCTGTAGCATTTCATTTTTTTGGCTAGGAGAATCCAAAGAGCTTGCACAGCATGAGACGTTCTCTGGCGTTTCTTTTTTGTATTTTTTGGTCACGCGAATTGAACAGGCCCCTTGCTTTTATAAACTTGAAAAAGATGAGCGAAATGCTTTTATATTGAGAGAGCTCTATTAAACGGCTATTTTCCACAGTATAATATTCTCATTGAATCTTACTTTATTTAGAGCACGTACTGAAGAAAATTCTCGATATTTATTATTATGTTGACGTAGTTCAACTTCATTCGTTCTCTTTGCGAAGGCGATAGAAAATACAAGTTCATGATTTGATGGAAGCAAAAGCTATTCTACCAGAATAATTAAACGAGCCAATCTTGTTTAACTTGAAAGTCACCAAACTTTATTTCCTGTGCGTTATATAAATCGTCAATTGTAGAAAGAGTTACAAAACAATTTATTACTAAACCATGTATTTGCATGGGTTATGACAAAACTTAGAGTAATTTGTCTAATTTCAAAGGTGAATGAACAGAGTAGGTTCATTGTAAGAAAACAGCATGTTTTCAGCACTTGCACACGTACAATATAATATTGCACACATCTGAATGCATGCATTGCATACACTTTCAATCTTAAAAGTATTTAGCACAAACGTTAGAAACAACAGGGTAGGTAGTTTAGGATCTTCCATCAAACCCAGTACCAATCATAACTGAATGGATACATGCTTCATGACAACTCTTGTTTACCGATGCACACGGAATGTACGTGGAAGTAAACGAAATAAGCATGGTACGTAGGTGGCTCGGAAAGCGGTGAGGCAAATCTCCGAGAAAAGAGTACATACTACACCTTTATTCATATGAATCCGAGGCAAAGCTCGCGCATGTCTACGATAGGAGTTTAGCTTCGGCCCGAGAAGAGCATGAGGCAATGCTCGTAACTTTTATTCATATCGATAGTAGTTTATCCTACAAAAACGCGAGAAAATAGCATATTCTTGTTTTTATTCATACCACCAAAGACTTCGTTCAGGAGTCATCTCTCCAACGGACACTTATAAGAGAAATGTCTGCATTGGGAAATTGAATACATAAATGGAATGGAGATCCCAAAAATAACTGGTATGTAGTATTTTTAATTTATAAACAAAACAGCAATATATCATCAAAATTCATGTTACGATATCGAATGTTCACTACCCAAATCGACTGGAACGAGAAATTTCTATAACGAAAACTAATCTTACAGGAAAAATAGCCGATAACTTTCTCCTGAATTTTTCCTACTGTATTATATCCGCGTTGACTGAAGCCAAGTTGTCAATTATTCACGAAATTTGGAAATATCGAAGGAATTCTAATTAATTAATTAATTGTTCGCTCTACTGACTTTTATTGTTAGAGGAGAAAAATTATTTTGTATTGTTTAAACTGGATAATAAATTTAGATCGTCCTTTGACTCTTTCTCTGACGAGGATCACTTTGTCTTCAATCGCATGACGCGGACGCCATTTCCGTTAAACAGCACTTTTCGCAGTTTTTGGTGAATTAATCACAGCAGCCATATTACTCTTACCCTTACAAAACGAATCTTGTAATCTTTCATTGTAACTCTAATTGCGTTGTAAAAGCGTACAGTCCCTTCTAAGACTTTTTCACACAATTTATGGGTATGTGAGGTCGCTTTTGCCAGACGCATTGAAAGATACAGACTGCTGAAGTAACAGCCAGAGTACTTTTCTTTGATATCTGATAAAAATTTATGAAACTATTTATCGAAATTTAACTTAGTCTACATTTTAAGTAGAATGGGTTCTACTTCAAATGGAAAAAATCCAGAAATCGATCCCTTTTAGTCTTCTCGATAAAAGATAATCATACAAACAAGTCATATATACATACACTAATATGATTATGATCAGACGTTCAATGAATAACGTATTTCTAAAACTTCGCTAAGTTTCTGTATAATTAGTATGATGTGCGTATTAACGAATTGTATATTTAAAAATAGGCTTCTTCATTATTGTCTTGATGCGATATTTTCACAATATTTATTCAGACAAGATTTTTTCCACTTATCTTTCAACACACAAGCTAAGTTAAAATTAGTTTTTGTTATTTGCACTTCTTTCGACAGCGCAAGAACAGATTCCTAAGGCGGTGTTGCTAGTGCTGCCAACCTCTAGAAAATGACAAGAAGTTAGATTGTCAGTAGCGGTTGTCAAAAAGTCAGAGGAAACAATGGAGTCCACGAAAAAGTCTGCTGGTGACCCACGATAACATACCAACTATAAAAAATAAGCAAAAGATACGAACTTTAATTATGCATTTCTTGAATTCGCATTTCATTCGAGCATCGTGGCGAAGACGAACATCAAGTTCCACAGCGCAACTTCCTTCGGTCAGAAGACGACGTGCAGTTTATATGCACGCATTTATTCGACAATTCCAACCCACGTCTAGACATTCGGATATCAGAGGAACTTCAAGTCTGCAAAACTCATCAACAGGAAAGCCAGTGGCAGTCTGTCGAGCAGGGGTCTCCAAAATACTGTCCGCGGGTCGTATTCGGTCCGCTAACGTTGTGAAAAGCTTACGAAATATTTGAATAACAAAAACGGCACTTTTTGAACGGAACAATAGCTAGAAAAATATTGCATATATTCATCAGTTGCCAGTCACTGGAAGGAAAAAATGGACTTCATAGAAAAGTGAACAACCTTTTTATTTACTGAAATTTACAAGTTCAAAATATAGAGGTAATTTGGGTAACGTACATTTTCAAGTCATTTAATTTATTCAACAGACCAATTTAGCGCCCTAGTTTGACAACATTTTTGAACGAAAAAAAGAAATTTCATGCCTCTCATTTAAGCGTAGTTGCGTCTCCATTAATAATTATCCTAATGATAATACATCACAAATTCATTTTCCTTTTCTTTATTTATCCTAATTTTTTTCATTCGGCCCCCATTGAGACATCAATTTACATGTCACCCTCATAATCCAGTAGTTTAGGGATCCCTGCTTTCGAGACAGAAACGGTGCGGTATAACATACTAAAAGCCCCACGTCAAGGACAACAATAGGCAATTGACTCACGTCCTGACTCCAAGCGCACCACATTCACGATCGAGTTCTCTTTCGCAGCGATCACTTGAAAAGCAAAGAGGATCTCTATGGGGTACCACATGATTGCAGGCCATTTTCGTGCAGCAGGAAAGAGATTTGTAACGTTTGCGCGATCGGAGCCATCGCAGTAGACGGATATAATCATATAAATCATATCCACGGGAAAAGACGGTCCTAAATGGTATTTAATGGCATTCATTCACGATGCAAAGGACTAAATTACCTTTACTTGTAAATTAAAGTCACATCTCAAAACAATACAATACAGAAATTAGTAGAACACAAGGGGGAAAAAGTCTGAGAACTCTTTGTTTTCGCGGTGAATTCCACTTTAGATAGTTACATATTTCCAGATTCTTGGTTATTGAAGACAACATTTCGTCCAACAGGTGCAGGCGAGTCCGTCCTGCCGTGCTTTTTTCCTCTGGTCCCCACTGGTCCGACTCACAACTGCGAGGAGAAATGTTGTCTCCAAGAACAAAGGACGCGGTGAAACCCGAAAAGCGATAGTCATGTAAAATATGAGGCGTGTTCCATTTATCTTCGAATTTTTATAATTTCAATAAAATATGTTCCGTTGACGAATCATGTCAAGGTTAACAAGTAATATCCTGGTCGGATTTTTTCATTTATTTTGATAAGTTGCATTCTTAAAATTACAACTAAACATACTTAGCTTTCAATATGGATTTTCGTATCGAAAAAGAAACACACAAATCGGTAGCAGTACCCAACGATTGATGCATTACACATTGGGTAAATGGCTAAAAAAAATTTAAACACTTTTAATAATTTATTGCTGTTTCAAAAACCTTAATTTATTTTAAAAAGTTATCTACTTTTCATACACAATTATAGCGACCTCAGTTCTTTTTAATAATAATAATAATAGTCAACCCCAACAAGACAAAATTCAACTATGCGTAAGATTCATTTCACATAGCGATTCGAAAACGTGTTACACATCCAAAAAAACTTGTACTTCTGATACATGGACATAGCAAATTATTGTCACATAATAACTGACAAAGATCTGCTCTTCTAGAACTGAATCGATTTGATATGGAAATTTATTTTTCCACAATTACAACAGTTCACATCCTCTACATCGCATGTAACACATGTACACTGAAAGAAATAAAGATGGAACTTTTACCAAGAAATCTGAGCAAAGTTGACACAAAATGAAAATTTGAAAAACAAACCACTCATATTTCAAAGGAAATTTCCTATAATAATCATGAAAATAGTCTGACATGTCGAGAAAAATGAATAAATATAAAGAAACTCCTTTTAGAGGTAATCAATCCACGATCCTTGAAGTCATCTGAATAGCACGCTAACCTAACTAAATACACTCATTGACATTTGTCGTATAATGCTAGGCATAAAGTAATTTATCTCAGCATGTGTGATTTTGCAATTAATTTCATATGGTTGCAATAAGCGTAAGCTAAAAAAGTTGTGATACAAACTAGGATGAACTGACAAGAAAATTCCATTGCAACTTTAGTTACTTAGCAGTTCTCATGTACCATGGTACATATTGGGAAATCTTGCTTACCACGTCAATGACTTATCCCCACTTTTCCGACAGGTATAATTTCACAAAAATATGATACCAATATTCATGTAGATTTTTCCTATAGTATTTAGCTAAATAAATCCAGAAATTATGGGAAAAACTAAACAGATTGCAACTTCGTCTTTACTTTGCCCCCAATCTTGGATAGATTTACCAATAAATTTCTCTCAATGTAGAATTGGAAAGTATATTGCCACTTAACAATGAGTCGTCCAAAGTTTATAATATGCAACGAGCAATTTCCCTTCATTTTGGACTGTAGAATCGATTTTTAAATAACACTGGTGCTTACACAGAGCAACTCACTTGAACCAAAAAAATTGACCAGTTTATCTCACATCCAGCTCAGTATATCTCAAAGCTATTGCACATTTTTGAAAGTAAAAAGGCAAAGAAAGTGTTGGTATACTTTACGGGTATTTGATAAATATGCTCCTAAACAGAAGCGAAATCAGATCAAAAAAGAGGAGGAACGAATATTTTGCTTAAATCGCGACCGAGAGGAAAATCAACTATTTCCAAGTCAAAATCGAGCGCCATAAAGGCCGAAGCAATGAATTGCAAGACGATGAAAGAGCATCCAACGAGTGCGTAGAGGGAGTGCAAAGAATAGCGGAAGTCAAGCTCCTAGAGAGAAAAGCGAAAAAGGCCGTTCACTATCACATATACACTTTCAGTCGCTTCCACTTAACTTACAACAGATTCGATACTTGACGGACTCCCAACATCTTAGTGTAACTTACCACTTCATTTAATTAACTTCACTCACCATACTTCTTGACTAATCTACGCGCGGTATAATGAATCACGCAGCTACGAAAAGATGGACACAAGTCCGAGAACCGTCTGGTTCACAGCATCTGGTTCTACAGGTTAACAGAATAACAATATACATCGAAAAAAATTATCCACAAGAGTTCTTGTGATAAGCACAATTATTAGGTTTATTAATTAGAAAAATATTCATTGATTCCGGTACATTTCAGGAAAAATGTATTAAGAAAAGTAGTGATGAATTGTTAATCGAAGTGGCAGTGGCGCAAAATAAAGATATAAATACAGTATATATAAAGTATCTTCTGATAAACTATTGCATATAACCATAAGAACAAAATCTGAGGAATACATCAGGTCGCTCGCGCAGATAGCAACAATCAGGACACGCTAACACCTGGAACCGAACTTCGTGTATGAACAGTAGAATAAACCCACTTACGCCTCTCAAGGTATCTTATCGGTGAAAACGAAATTCAATGATTAGGTGTGTGACATGGGTTTATCTAATCGACAACTGAAATTCTTGACTCAGGATCGCATTCCTACAAGTAGAATAAGTTGAGAAATCGATGGATTTATGTCTGAAGTAATGAGAGCGGTTTTTCACTGAATCTAAACCTTCGTGCGGGTTTACTCAAGAATATAAACAAGAAGACATCAAGCGAGAAAATCTCGAAGTACCGCTGTGTAACTAACAAATTGGCGGGGATGTGGTGGAATCGGTATTTTATTTTACTTAACCAAGTAATTCATGTATGCGACGTAAAAGTCGACTGTTTCATTGCTATGAAACTTTAATGCCGTTTATAATTTTCCATACGCCTAGCATAGAGAAAGTATTCGTTTCCAGGATAGAAATACAAATTTTCTTTGTCCCTGGCACTAGGAGAATGAATTTAGGATTTTGACTGCCAGTAAGGGATAGCGATAGCGAAGAAAATATTCGGCTAATTTCCATTTCTTTTCTAATAATCCGGCTAGTTTTTACTTTCAAAACCTCAAAATTGGGACCATGGATTACCTTTTAATTTCTATGGGTAAATTGAGAAATTAATTCTTAGTATGACAGCGTTAAATGTATTTCGTTAGAACATTTGAGATCGCACCATAAAAATAATTTCCATCGCATATCATCTCCGGTTCTTTTTTTACAAGAATCGAAATAATTCGTATTCGGTGAAAATGCACAACGCACGGAAGGGATACATTATTTAACAATTGAGCAAAAATGCCTAAACACATTCGGTGGAACAGCGAACACTGTTTCTCTGCTCCCAAAATACAAATTTTCCTCAAAGTGGAACTTTTCCGTGAAACTTAAAAAAAAATTAAACTTCAATATTAAATTATGGAATGAAATTTGGATAAAATACTAACTCAATGTGTTCCTTAGCATCAGAGACAAATTTTCAGATAAAATTACAGAATTTTCCCATCATTGTAGAGCTTTGCACTTCGCAGCATGGCCACCGTCGATTGGTATTTTGCACTTCCAGTTAGCAGAAACCCGTCGGTATGTAATCTAGACGTGTATGTTGATATGTATATTCCTAGCGCAAACCAGAAGTGCAGAATACCAAAAGTCGCGGCAACACGCAGTACTACAAAGACGCAAAGCTCTATACTGGTCGATAAAATCTTCAAGTAGATACCAGCGCGGTCTCAGTAGCCACCCGCGCGCGCTGATCCACACGCCCAACGTGCGAACCAATTACGGCCCTGCGTTGTCGTCCACAGCCTCTACCGTCAGAGAAGAGCTAGATCTCTATCGTCACAAGCGAATCAAACTTCACTAACGCAAATCAAATTCGTGACAACATAGATGGCGCAGATATTCTTTCCAGACTCTCCATGCTCTGCGGTATTAATAATAATCACATCTTGATCTGAACTACCATCAATGATAAGAAATAAGTGTGTTCATTCACATTACTACTTCTATAACTTGGATGAATCTGTCAACTGGTGCAAATTCAGTCGCGATCACATATCAACTGATTGCATCCGGTTGCTAAATAGGTGCACAGCAGTCAACCCGAGTGCGGAGGGCTGATGAGAGAAATGCTGGCATGCATTACTCGCGACAGTGCGCACTATAGGAGTCATCAATACACATTGCTCCATACCGGAGTCGTCATACACAGAAAACTAGCTAAACAGACTCTTCAGAAACAATGAGAAATTTTGACAACTAAAGAATTGCCACCGTCTCCATCCTTCCCATCCCACAACGCCTTCATCACGGTCGCGAGGTTAACTTTGAAACTTGCACAACTCGTTCCTGATGAAGCATTTCAATGCCTGCAAGCTTCAACAACGTCACGCCTGGAATATTCCCATGTCGCTGAAGACGTACCGGGATTCGATCGATGAGATGGAGCTGTGAACGAAACAAGAATTCGGATACTAAGGATAGAGTGAGGTGTTTACGACTCTGAGGGTCATGAGGTCGAGCCTTGCTCGCCATCCACGCAGACTCAGGCCGGGAAGCGAATCATCTTCCCAGATTCTTGAAGCGAAGGTGCATGTACAAAATGTACAGCAGAAAATGGGGAGTATGGAGTCTAGAAACCGACCAGTCATAGATATTTGACCCCCTAGGACTACAGTAGACGGAGGAGTTCCATATTTCCTTCGCATCAATTACGTTACCCAAAATATAGCAACGTTTTCTTAAAAATTGGTTCGAGAACTATTTCGATCCCAAGTCTGAACATCAAATAATCATGTTTTAAAAAGTTAAATATATTCAGTTTCCCTGTTAAGTATTTGTTCCTATCCGCGTGAAGTAAAGAAATACAATTAAATCAAGAAGGGAAAGGAAGAATGCTGTTTATAAATAGAATTTTTAAGTTCCTTCACCACAAACGTTTGTAAAGTTCCTGCCAAGTCCGAATACATTTTCGACACACAAGAATAAGCTTATGAAAGTAAAATGTTTTTCAACGGGACATTTGGAAATTTATGATTTATTCCAAGAGTGCAAAACAATTTTTAAGAAATCGATAACAATGAGTTAATGTTTGTTCATATACAAAAAATAGTTTGCAATTCCACCAACAAAAGTTCTTTTCCACCAAACACATATAGACCAATATATTCTCACACGAGGGAGTGGTTGCTTAACAGGAATCCTTTAATGCTCGTGTAATTCGCTTCCAAGACAGTCTGTCCAGAAATATTTTATTATCCGAAAAAAAATGTGACGTGCCTCCTCTAAAGGAAGTACGATACAACACACCCTAACCAAAACATCCGGATTCCTCAACTTCCTCTACCAGACACTGAAAACAAATAGAAATACAATGTTTCATTCTATAACTTCGACAAGTCCTGTTACTTTTTTAAAAAATCTTAGTAATGACAAAAATTAACAATCCAATTGAGGATCATTCCATGTCAAATCAACACGGTCTAAACCTCACCATCTCAGATTTTGATGAAATTTTGTAGGGAAATAGTCATCATAGAGATTAAGAAAAGAACCAAGTATTGTTGTACAATTTCCATCCGTTTGGAAGTTACAACAATGTAAAGTTTAAACAAAACGCCCCATAACGACTCTACACAAAACTTTTGAATTGCTCTGGAAGCTCTACTGATCTAGAAAGAGAGCTGCTAGAGGTGTCATTTAACAGCTTATTCAATGATTTTTACAATATGATATGATATACGACGTAGATCGAGGAAAAAATTGACATGTTCAAAACTAAAATTTCGATTTTTAATTTCTCAAAATGCACCGCTTTGAAAATTTTGAAATTGAATTCTTGTTAATCGTCTGGGAAAACATGAATGTAGGTTTCTTGCCGCGTATCGCGTGCGAAACTAGAATTTTTCTCTTAATTCTTGCTATACACTATTATGTTAAATATTGCTCCAGTACGATAATGTAATGAATATAGTCAGATAAGCGTCTCATTTTGATATAATTATTGAAAGTTTAAAGTAAAGTAGTGCTATTGAGGTAATATTTCGTGACATTCGACAAAGGTATTCACTACTTATATGCAGTGAAATAATGAACAAAGCTCAGATTTATTCTTACAGGATTACGTACACTAAAATTAACAGAAGAAATACTTTTTTTAATTAGATGTATTATACTGTTTATATTGCTTTCTTCTTGTGGCAATGGGAGACTCGCCTATTTCTTGAAGAGATGTACGTAATTGAACCATCTCTAATTATATTTTTATCTCAGGGTCCGTGTCGTAAGAATCTTCACCTTTGTCATCATTTATTACCTGTGCTTCACTTTCTTAATAAATTTATTTCTTTTCTACACAAGGCACAAATGTTTTACTTTTTTTTTTGCTTATTTGGAGAATGATTCAATCATTCAGGACAACAGGTCCCTCGTTAAATTTGTTGCAAGTCAGACTAGCTCTATTAGGAATGAATCTACTATCGAGATATGCCTTTAGGACGAATTCCTACAAATAATTGTTTATGGAAATCATATAATGTGATATGTATACTTTTTAGACTTTTTGACCCCCCCCCTCTATCATAAGTACGGAGTCGTTGAATAGTCAGAGAAATGTCCGGGTCATAAAAGGATAATGGGATTACAAGAAACGTGATGGCGTCAGAATGAGAGATTCTTCCCGGGCTCAGAAATTATTTTAAATGGCCATCTTGGATATCCCCATCATAATTTAAAGTATTACTTAATATATCTGTAAACTCCTTCCCTAAATAAAAATCGTAAGTATTCGTCTCGACCCCCCCCCCCTCCTTAGTTGCTCACGTAATAATCGAATGAACCCTTATGTAATAAACACATTTGTTATCTGAAACACCATTTGAATAAATCTTATTGGAAGTAAATTCAAACAAAAATCCAAATTGGAACGAACTTGTTTTCAATATGTTATAACAGCATTTTAGTGTAAAAGTTCAAAACCTGAAATGGTCTTTTAAAAAAAACAAAATCTTTTGGACGCAACGAAAAATATAACGAATCGACTTACCACTCACAATTAGAGATAATAAAGGAGAATAGTTTGCCACGTGGTGGAAAAGAGGACATCTGCTTAACCACCGCCCGGGCCTCAAAAAAAGAAAAAAAACAATAAGATGAGAAAAGTCAAAATTTATTTATTTTGTCACCAATTCTTTTCAACTAGCCAGGTATAATTGCGGTAAATAACACAATATGTCTCAGACTACGATAATACATTTCAAAAAAATCAAATGAACGTATAACTTTTTCACTCGAGTATTAGCGGCGCTGCGCACACCGTACCGGGCGCGACGAGGCCTGTCCTCTCTGTAATGGGGAAATGGCTCATTCAAAATGTCGTTTCTTAACAAGGTAGGGCGCGAGGGATCCGTAGCAAGTGCGCTACAATTACCATCAACATAATCAACATAATTCTCCGCACCGAGGGAAACAACGCACGCAGAAGGTTTCTGGCTGTTTCGAGATGCGGCACTTGTTATACGCATTCAATAAACCAGGCTTTGCCTAAATAATAAAAGTTTAAACAAATAACAATCATCCGACACAAAAACCTCGTAACAATAATTTGCTCTCTCGAGAGAGACTGAAGTAATGCTTCAATGCTTTGAACGACAAATATTTTAAATATTTATTATTCATTATTCTTGAGCTCATTACTACCTTACGTGGATAACTCTCATAATCTTTCAAGTAGTTAGTGCATTTAAGAGGTATTACTATGAATTGACATTTTTGCTTTATGCTAAAATGAGAAAATTTGCTATTTCTACATTTTAGTTGAAAGACACTCTTTCTTTTGAAAATTTTCAAATAAAAATGAAAATAGTTCTTCATTTATTTTTCTCTGAACCTCTTCCCTACACCTAAGAAGAGAATATATTAATGAAATATATTTCTTTACTCTAATTTCTTTATGCAGACAATTCACATCAACATCATTCAAAAGTAAACCGAATTTTGTATTAAATGCAAAAGCTCTTAATATACTAATATGGAATATGGTCTCCGTAATTCTTTTCATCCCTTTCTTCATAAATACACAAACGTCAACTCTAACCTAACTCTACTAGGCTTTCCTCTAATTCTACTCAACAGTTTCAATGGATGAATACACACATCTAGTAACTTATAGTGCAAATACAGAAAAGCATAAATGCAAAATGAATGTCAACTTAATGATTTATAAATTTTTAAACTTTTAAAATATTCCATGCATATCAATTACACAACTGCAGCTGCATCATCACTGAAGTTAATGAACACTATAAAAGGAGTTATGAAACGCTATTCTTAAACAAGCTATTATTAAATATAAATCAATAAAAATAGTTTGAATATATTCCAAACATTTCCAAGGATTAATTGATAGAGTCAATTTACGTTTAGTAATATACCAGTTAAAGTATCACCCAATATAAATATCATAATAAACTTAAACGCTGGAAAGTAAGCAATTTTTTTTATAACATGGCATTTGTAACTTTATTGCACTTCACTAACACTAGATGCTACAATGCACCTACTATTATTAATCCAAGTAACTACACACAATGCATTCATAGCTAACATTAAGAGAGACCAACCACGAATAACTGCATTCAACAATTGAGATATTACTCTGGAATTTTCATTTTTATGTTTATTTTTAGTCTAAACAGACATTCATACAACTAGTTCCTTTCTGATTGAAAAGTTGAATCTTATTTTGTATATAACAATATAATAAATGCATGCCAAAGCAAACATATTCCAAGAAGAAACAGCATTCCATGTGAAATCGGACAAAATTGAACATTCATGTTTCAGAATTAGACAATTTCTGTTAGGTAGTACTATTGGTTTATATGAAAAATATAAACTCGAAGATTTTTGTGGCCGTCCGTTCTTCAGTAATTAATCTTCAAAATTTGGATATATGAGCTATTTCCGACACTTTTTGAATTATTTTCTTTAGATTACTTTAAGCTTTAACATGATAGATAGAGACATTAAATGATTTCAAAACGTGTCAGAAATGGTGCAAATATCCAAATTTTGAAGATTAATTACTGAAGAATGAATGGACACAAAAATCTTCAATTTTGTATTTTTCATAAAAATCTACAATGTTGTATTTTTCATATAAACCAATAGTACTACCAATATACAAGAAATATATAATTCTGAGACATGAAGGTTCAATTTTGTCCAATTTCAGATGGAATGACAGAGCTATAAATTAATAAAAATAATTCTAACACGAGTCATAATAAGCAATAATCAAGATGACAGTGTGTCAAGTGGAATCATAATGCATAATAACTCAAAATGTATCTATAATAAAAGCTTTTCTGAGCACTAACTTATATAACAGCACAGTTGAGAATACAAGTGGTAAAGAAAATCATGAAAAAGCAATAACATGATGACTTTTCAGTGATCATATCAGTACATACATACAAACAAGAAAGTCATAACACAAAATGCACAGAATTTTTAGATATGGAATACACAGCCTCTCAAGTGATAACAAAATCTTGCAATAATGTGTTAGAAGAGATAAATAAAATGCTTCAAATCATTGGAATCACTACATGCAAATGAAATAAAGTATTCAGTAAACTATTTTGATTACATTAGTATACACTGTATCAAATGTTAGAAATGCGGCATTTAATAAAGCGAAAGTAAAACAGAAACATTCATGAATAAATAAAATCTTATTCAATTTTTACTTCTAGATAGAAAGTTGGTCTTCTATTCAGTGTAACTCATAATTAATACCTTCCAGATGTGGAAATCCACTGTCTCATACTGACCACCACTCTGTAGAAAAGTCAAACTCCAAGAGATGAAGGAAGACTCAAACAATAACTTCAACCCTCACAAAATTTAATAAGTCAGATATCCAACACACATTACAGCATATTAAGAAAGAAGATATAACTGTTAGTTTAAACTGCATTCAAGGTATGAACATTTGAAACCATCAGCACAATTATTGAACAAAAGCAATGAATTAAATTGATATTATCAGTTAATTTAGAAAACAACCCATGAAAAACCTTGAGGAAAAAAAAGCACTAAAGCCAAATACATCATTCATGAAGCAAGAAATAGCAGAAAGCATGGCACAAGAGACAAAACAGAATGACTTCCAAAAACCTACATCTCCTGGACAATGCTTAAGCTGCAGGCTTTCCTGTCCCCGTGCAGGCAAACAGAAGTCGTAACTAGTCTCACCACTGTCTGGAACAAAGATGCCAATCAATCCAATAATTACTCCGTAACACACCATAGCCCAAAAATCCTCTCCATTTTGGCACAATATACAAGAAAAGGGCTTCTGAAAAAGATCCTGGAAATTTTCTGGAATGTTAGGGTTCCCACATATTTTTCCAACAAATTCTCAGTTCAACAACTTTTTATGTATTATGTTCAATAAATCTGGGCAAACAACAAAATGCTTTTAAATTATGTATAAACAAAAGACAAATATTAGAAATTGGACTCGACAAAACAAATGAGATAACTTCACTTTCTGGTAAAGAGGAAGCCATTCCCACAAACTCTCACTAGGACTTTAATAGAAAACCAGAAAATAACTACCTGTGTCTTCTTTATTATATTTCACCCACTAAATAGTAGACTTAATATATTTCTAATACTTAATGTCAAGTAACAATGTCATAGATTTAGACAGCAGGTGTGAAATTACCATTTCTAAAAGCACTATCGATTTAACACTTAATCCTTCATCATTTAATCATTGCAATGCACCAGTTGTGAGTTTTGAGAAGAAACTGGTTTTTTAATAAAAAGAGTGAGCCTTTCAAAACTCTTAGATGAAAACATGCACACAGTACTCTCCATTCTCTATCTTTATCATAAATTAACAAAGGTTGTGATGAATGGATAATAAAATAAAAGGACATGATTAAACCAAGAATTTCCATTTGCACCCAAGAAATCACCAAATCACAACCCACATAGAAAACAAAATTTCTGTGGTTCAGAATGTAATTTTGGATCAAAGAATTTGATAAAAGAACAATCAAATTAGAAAAATCAAACTTGGGAACCCTATGGTAGAATCACAAAGCAAAGATTACACGTTCAAAAGCATGCAAAACTCTAGATTGTATGGAAAAATCACACACCAAACCAGAACAAAGAAATAAGCTCTTCTAATTACATAACATACAACAATAACCAAATCATAAAGAAAAAGGCTTGTCTAATTAAAAACATACAACAGAAACCAAAACTTAAAGAAAAAAGCTTTACTAATTACAGAAACACTTCAAAAAGTTTTGCACCATCCTATTTCAAATGTTTTTATTTGCAAACAGCTAAATAACACTGTAATAATTTGTTAAGAAAAGAACCATTATGAAACAACAGACAACTAATATTATTCTTTTAATTCCATCATCAAGTAATATAAGGATATGGACCTCGGTCTTAAAGGAAAATTGTGCTTGTAGTTAAGCTTGAATAACAAGCGTTCTTAATTCTACTAATGAGCGTTTGATTTATGTCCTTGTTCTACATTTATCTAATTCGATATTCCTCTACATCTCACCACAATTTATTCAATTAATTTTGGTCCTCAAATCTTCATGAATTACACCAGTTCTTCCTAAAATATAGTTTCACGACTATTAAGTAAAATAATCTGCCTTTTTTCTTCTTCTTCTTGGAGTTTTAGGGCTCATCAACGTCAAGATCATTAGAGCCCTTCTGCATTTATTGATATACTCTTTTTTAATGACTTCATTTTTAATTTCTAAGTAACTCAAGATTCCTTTTCACTATGACCTCACTTTAATATCTCATAAATCAGTCCAAAAAAAGGTCATAACAAAACAACCCCATAAGTCATATAATACACACGAAAATATGAAGTTACAATTTTGCAAATATCTGGAATTAAAACCCTCTGTAGATAAGATTTGATTAAGTATTTTTAAACATTTTAGAGTAGGGAAGCACATTTCTATGTTTATTGGATATACCTTTTCACCTCACAGAAAATTCACAAATATAGTTCTATATGTACAGATGATGCAAACCTTTTTGAACAATAAAAATAACTCATAAAATCCTCAAGATGTACAAGAGATTGAAAACCACTGCACCATGCAAAACAAAATATACACACACAAAAATAGATATCACATATTAGCACAAAACAAATTACAAAACTTGGAACAAGATTTACCTTAACAAAAATACCTTAAATTTATAAGAAATAAAAGTCAACATCAAAGGACAAGCAGTAAGATACAAATGCATTTCAAAATATGCAAAGTTTTAAAAATAAATTTTTATCCCAACAGCATAAAAATACCATTCAAAACATACCAAAACTCATGATCTTTAAAGCATAAAAATTTCAAGTTTTGCAAATTGTAACATTTCCCCTCTAAAATTGTACTCACATTTACTCTTAGAAGAAACATCAAGTGAGCACATTTAAAAACAACCATAGTTTCCTCAGCATGAAACTAGCTACACTTATGTGGGCAAAACATTTTTTCACACACAATTTTTATCAATTAATTAGCACAATAGAACATCCATAGTAAGGTTTCATAAACACAGTTAACATCGTATCTGAGATAGAAATTAAATAATTGTAATTAAAACACAGTTCTCATTTTAAACTAAGTTTATAAAAACATTAACTGTGTCCTTTACTAAATACTCATTCTTGTGTTGGCCAATATATAAATATATACATATTTTGTGAGAAAGTTGGTGTATATGTGCAAGCACATTGTGCATGTGAGTATGAAAGAAATATGCTTGCAGGTGAAATCTTGTGAAGCAGTGTTTTTGTGATACCATGACATGCATTGGTTTATGAAAATTACCAGTATTCACACACGTTTTCATATAAATATCCAAGTTACTTTTAAATAATAAATGACAAATTATGTTAAGTGAATCAGCAGTGATACCTTTTAGAATTCTGATGGAATAATACTTCATATAATTACTTTGTAAGTCATAAACCAATAAAATATTCTATAATTGCTTAGAAACCTATTGCTCACAATAAACCACAAGAAAGACATGCCACAGACAATCAAGAAGACAAAATGAAGCGAAGTCCATTTATCCATTTGAGTCACCAGCTGATTGACTCACATTTAATAATATGAGATCAACAATCAAAAACCAATTTCTTTTCCACTAAAACAAATACAGCATGGCAGACATTCCTCAGTAGACAGGAAAAGTAACTGCAAGTACATATTACATTCTTTACATATCAAAAGACAGTAGATACCAGCAGTGAGTCACTGAATCAAACTTGACTCTTCCACTTTAATTATCCTCATCATGACAAAAATAGTAAAGCCACAGAAGGGGCTGTAATAAAATCATGATCTGAGAAGAAAGACATATTCACTTGTGATAACAGTGATCAAGAAATAGGGGATTACTGTTTCCTCCTGTCCCCAACACCCC
>NNCF01126516.1:1085292-1132417 GCA_002313205.1 Laupala kohalensis
CCCCAACCCCCCCCCCCCCCCGCCGAGAGGCTTGCAGCTAAAGATCTTCTTGTTTGTAAGTGTCATAGATGCTACTACAATGAAAGGTATCAAACCTATGTTTGTTACAGCAATTTTTCATCTGTAGAATATTGATAGCTAGAGTATTTAGAAGTTGCCTAGAGAATTGAGACTGAAATCTTAAGTATCTGCAAAATGATGACGAACAGGTTTACTGCCATTAAGAGATACTTGGTTGCAAGTCTCAAGTCACAATCAGAAAAACACTTCTTGGGCTTAATTTGTTTCAACAGAAGAAATTTAGATTGATATTACACAATCAAAACATAGAAATGGCACAAAAATATCCAATAAATGTCTAGACAGGTTCCAAAACAGCATGCCAAAAAGTAAATAATATACAGCAAAGCATGCATACATCCCCTCTATTTAAAAACCAAATTCAAAATAAGTATCATGTATCTTCTGATTTTTGTACATTAACAAATAAAGGGGAATAAAAGGAACATATAAAATATTATTTACTAAAAATATTTCATAGGTCAATGTCCTCAATTAGAAATTCTCAAGCTATTCTTATAAGCAATACATAGACAATAATTCTCATGCTCGTTAATTACTATTTTTTTCTTTCTCAAATGCATCAAATAGACAGATACATACAAAATGTCTATGTATGTCTATGTAGCATGAAGAGAAACATGAACAATGCAAAAAAAATTCATACATGATACCATGCAGAACTTCAAGCATCAATTTCACATAAAGCAAAAGTGTTCCTGTAAAACTCCACAAAGCATGAACTGGTAAGTACTAAACCTGTGAATCACACCTAATATTACAACCAATGGTAGCAACAAAATAAATCCATACAATAAGCTTAGTTCAACCCATAATACAACTTTTACATCTAGTAATTTCACATAAATCTGTTAGTTCATAAGCTAACAAATTTCCATAAAAAACAATGTCTTACACAGTGAAAAGTAAAAAAACATTAATTACTACTACTTGATAAGACATTACAACATAATGTATTCTGGCATACAAGGCAGAACATCTGCACTAATTAAATCAATCCAAACATTGAGTTGAAATTATAAGTGGTGTTGTAATGATAATGTAGCAAAAAAGGTAGACAGACTTTAGAAGAAACGGGCAGTTTGAGACAAAGATCATGAAAATACATGCTCTCAACATGAAGAGTATCTTGAAATAAGACATTATAATAATAAGGGAAGTTATAATTTACCAAAATAGGATAAGAGACAATGAACACTACTAAACAAAACTCGCTGAGATAAACAAAAGTGCATAAGCAAAAGGAAAGGATACTAGAAAAATCAGAAACAATATTATGACTTCATAGGTAAATAACACTACAACAAAAAATATAAGAACACTATAAGATTCAACAGAAACAAAAACCTACAGCAGAATGAAGGATGTCTAACAAAGGATTACTGAACAAGGTACTCTTCTTCTTCCTATGGCATTATGGCCCTTTTAGTTTAGCCTTAGCCTCCTTAATGATACCAGACCATTCCTCCCTGTCCTCTGTCTTGTGCCACCATCCTCTAACACCCATCGACCGCAAATCATCTCTATATTGTCCATCCACTGTAGTTTGGGTCTGCCTCTCTTTTGTTTGCCTTCATACTTGCTGAAAAGTACCTTTTTCGCAGTTCTTTGTTCACTCGTTCTGCATACATGTCCGTACCACTATAATCTTTTGGCTTTAATTTCTGCTACTATGTCAGGAGGTGCTTTATACATCTTGTAGAGTTCAGAATTATACCTCATTCTCCACCCATTGTCGTCTCTAATTGGGCCAAAGATTTTGTGAAGTATATTTTTCTCCCAGCACATAAGACTATGGGCTGATTTGAAATCACAGAAACAAAATCAAAACCAAAGCTCTCACACCCATACGTGACAATTGGTCGAATCACCCTTTGGTACACCCGTATATTACTTCGTTTATTTATCAACCTAGATCATAATACTTCATGAAGCGAATACATACTTCTATTTGCAGTAACAATCTTATTGTTTATGTCCTTAGAGACATTATCACTCCCTGTAATCACAGAACTCAAGTACTGAAAATTTTCCACCTAACCATAAGTTTTCCTATTAATAGTGACCAGCTGTGTGGAAACATTTTGTTTATCATTCTGAGATAACATGTATTTTGTCTTGGACGGATTAACTTTAAGGTCGATTGGATCGCTGGCTTCATCCAGTTTCTTCATCATTTCTCCTGTCAGAGAGGGAGCAGCCTAAAAGGAGAATATCATCTGCATAGGGTAAATATTGTTTAGTTCTATTGAAGATAGTTCCACCAGGATTAATTTTTATATGCCTCACAACTTTTTCCAGGCATAGATTGAATAAAATCATGGACAGAGAATCTCCTTGTCTCAAGCCATTGGTTGTTGTGAAGTCTTTTGAATATTTGTTTTGAATTTTAACTTTACTTTTAGTATTCGAAAGAGTCATTTTAACAAGTCTAATTAATTAATTAACAAGTCTAATAATATTCCAAAATCCACCATGATATCCAGAAGGCTATTTCTATTAATAGTGTCATAGGCTTGCTGAAAATCCACAAAGAGTTGATGAACAGGGGAGTTAAATTCTAACATTTGTACCAGATTTTTGTTTGTTTGTGGGGCTTTAGGGCTTGTCAACGTCTAGGTCATTAGAGCCCTTGCAGGTGGGGAAAAAAATGCAGTTTCGCACCATAGAGAAGTGATTCTTCCCCATTTGTGGGACTCGTCGAATATCTCGACCATACCCACTAAAAAAAACTCCTGAATTCAACAAATATCTAAATACAAAGATGAGAGACAAGAAAAAGAAACAGTTGCCCAATACATTATATCAAAAAAAGAAGAAAATTCTGAAAATTTTACTTTTCAAATTACGGAAAGGAAGGATAAAAGGAAAGATGAAAGGGAAGAGGAAAGAAGAATGCAAATTTACCCCCCCCCCCCAAGAACTTGAGGGAGGAGCCCCAATCTACTTATAAAATTCAATAGTTTATTAACATCATCTGTTTCATTTCCGAGAATTGTTGGTAAATCTGCAGCCAGACCAATTTGTCTCCATATTCTGGTGTATTTTCTGCAATCAGTTAGCAGGTGACGCACTGTCAGAGAAGAGCTACACTCCTCACAAACGGGTTCATCATTCCAGAACTTGACTAAATGTAAAGATTTGATCTGTTGTTGATCTATTTTTCCTGAAGCCACACTGGTACTCACCAATGCATTCCTCCCATAAGGTTCTAATCTTTTTGCTATTAATGAGCTAAAGATCTTGTAAGTTACATTAAGTGAGGATATGCCTATAATTTTGAGATAATTTGTTGCCTTTTTTATATATGGGGCATATTAATCGTAGACTGGGTCCAGAGGTGAATGGGGTGGTGCAGCAGGTAAGTGCATCAGCACGTTAAACTTCTGAGTTCGAATCTTGGTCCCGTCTCCCATTTTCATTCATCATGACATGATTAATCTGCTGCCTGGTGGTGAGGTTCACCGCAATTTAAGAGATTTCTGTATGCCATTTTAGGGTGTATATATTCTGTATGCCATACACTCAAACTATAATACAAATTGTTTCACCATGTAGCTCTTGACTCAATGGTATGCACAATCACCATTTTATTTATGCCCAGCACACAGTTCCACACTAAAAATGAGATATCCTGAGTTTACTTAAACTTGCTACTCTATACCACATTCAAAAATCACCCCAAGTTTGGCCCACAAGAAAAGCATTGGATTGTAAATAACGACACATTCTTGTAGACGACTAGGAGATATCCACACTTGGAGCTTCGCAGAGCATCTGTGGGATGAAGCCCAACAGCTAGCTTGATGTCTGCTAAATGATAACAAAATAGGGGTCTGTGGGTAAAACCCTCAGCAAGTGAAGAGATTAAATAAAATAATATGAAAAATAAGTATACAATAAAATGTAGTATGTAATATCATCACAATCCGATAAAAGTCAGTTTGTGGCAAAAAGTGAGGGTAAAACATGATAAAAGTGTTTAATGTTTTAATTTTGTTTTATTTATTTCTAAAAATTATGTTAATTGAAAATGATTTCTAAATTAACAATAAAAAAAAAGATAAAAACAGCATTCAAATCTCAAGTACCTCCTAGTGTATTAAAAATACTATGATATGTTTACACATGTTATGATACATTCAACAAAGAAGAATGGTATATAAAAACTAGATTACCAACAATAGATTTTACCAACAATAGTTATAAAAAATTGAACATATACTAAGTGTGTTTGGTACATACAACTATTCTTTGTTTGGAACAGGAATCAAGAGTTGAAATCACAGAACCAAAATCAAAACCAAAGAATTTAGAAACAGAACCAACCCTATATCAAAAGGTGAGGAAAATTATAATAAACTCATAAATCATACACACAAAAGTCAATTGAATTGTTAGCTTCCAGAAAATGTTTCACAGGAATATCCCCACATAAGTCTAACAGAATCAGACTTGACTCAAGTTCTCAAGACAATCTGTTGATGGATGAATGAACTATCCATTCAAATAATTCCTCATTACAACACCAAAATTTCATATTTAAATAAATTTTTGAATTTATATTTATTGCAAGGTGTTAAAAACAATGAGATTTTGGATACATCTTTATAATTTTGATGTACTCACTACTAATGAATTTCTTGCCAACAATTTCTCATCATACAGCCAATAAATAAAATATCACTTTTGACATCACCGAAAACACTGCTTCATATATTTACACACGCTCGCCGTAAGAATGTGACTGGCGCTATCCCTGATACTCTCACTCCAACCCTGGGAGCACTGTCAAGTCCGCAGAAAGAGTGAGAAGTATAATTTCCTCATTTGCTATTTTGTTCAGTGTCCTCAAACATTAATCTAAGGGAGTTATACTTCTCTTGGACTGTGCTATCAGAAGGGTGGGGCTCCTTTACTTTCCCTCTTGGAAATTATTCCAACGTTTAGGCATCTATACTTTGGAGAATGGCAAAAACCTCTATGATGGACAATGATGTTCATTGTGTCAATCAAAAACCTCTGTTTCAGTACCTCAAGAAAAAGTCTCAAATTAACAAATTGTCATGTGATCCAGTATCAATCTGGGTTTCATCCAATGTGACACATGTGCAATCAGAACTTTGGAAGTTTCAATGCATTGCAGGCTCTTTAAATGTGATGAACCAAGTGTTTTCTTTAATTCATATGAATTTTAATAGTTCAACTTTCTCATACTAATTTAGAGAACACAAGATATCCATTTCAGTAATAATAGAGTATGGAAAGCTCTCTCATCAAGGGTTTCAATTGCTATCTGCAAATTCAGGGGGCAAACATAAAAATACAAACCTGATTTAATTATCGTAATAATTCATCTGTCACACACTCCACTTACTTTTTTAAACACAAACTAGTTTCAGGCACTGTTGCTCCCATCCTCGGCTACAGCCGACTGCTGATCTAATGGTCCTCTGGTGAATGAATTTTGAAATCAAATTATTTTCAAACAGAACTTTGAAATTCAACAATCTGTTCTTGAATAGCTGAATGAACAGTTGTTCCCAAACCAAAAGTTCAAAATGCTTGTTCCCAAACCAAAAGCTCAAAATACCCACCAATGTTATATTGGACAAACAAACAACATTAGAATTAAGAAAAAAAGGAACATCTTTGGCACATTGAATTTGGACAAATTGAAAAGTCAGCAGTGGCAGCACATTTTTGGGGTGACAAACATGACATTGATGAAAATGTAAGATTACTGAAGAATGTTGGTTGGTATTTTGAATTGTTGGTTTGGGAATGAATGTTCATTCAGCTACTTAAGAACAAATTGTTGTATTTCACAGTTCTGTTTAAAAATAATTTGATTTCAAAATTATCCACCCGCTTGCCTCCATATCAGCAGTCGGCTGTAGCCGAGGATGGAAGCAACAGCTTCCGAAACTAGTTTCTGTTTAAAAAAGGAAGTGGAATGTGTGGCTGATGAATTAATACAATAATGTATTGTGACTCCACAGTGAAATCCTGAAGTAATTTATGTCGTACAAACATGATGTCTGATGTCAATCAAGTTTTGGCTGGTCCTTTAATACAAATACAAATTTTGGGGGAAATTTTTGGAGTAGATCACATAATGGCCCAAAAAGTAATGATTCTAACAAGACGCATGTGAGTGAGCACATGCTCATACAAACACAAAAAGACTGGAAACATCAAAGCAACTTCAAACTACAAGAATGAGAATTAAAAAAAAGAGTACTGTTCAACCTATAAGACATTTCTACAACCAGCAAAGTACGATTTTCAAAAGAACCAAATGAATCATTTGCCGGAGAGTCTGTAACGCAAAACAATGACACAAGCAACCAAAGAACAAAATATGTCAATAAATAAACAAATATATTAGATACTGTTTGTCAACAGACAATGACAGGAAAAAGTTAATTCCATTTTTCAAGAATAACGTCTACAATACTGATTTCTGAACTGATACTAACATCAAACATCACTCGCTACAGCAAAAATGTACTACTTCTTTGATTCCTGCATGATAATGGAATACCATTGATAATGTTTTTGTTATAAAACATCAAATACCACAATTTCAACCATTCTTAGTGACCTCTCAAAAAACTCTACTCGTATATACTAGAACACCAAAAGAACTTCTGAAAAATATTGATGCTCCACACTAAAACGTCAATACAAAATACAAATTAATAATTAAAAATAAAAAAATTGAAACATTACAGAATAGAAAATATATTTTACCTTTGCACTGACAGCATCATTGAGGTAGCATTGTTCACCTGATTCTTCATCAATAGCCAGTCGCCATCCTTCCGGAATTGGAACATCTATTAAATCAGTGGTCCATAGGTCCTCTCTGCTGCTCTCAAGTTCCTTGTACATACATTAATGTTATTGAAAGTGTTAATAAATATGAAATTATAATAATCAAAATAACTAACATAAAAAACAATGAGTCACAAAGAATCAAATTTATTATTTTTAAAGAAATTATATTTGTTATAAAGAAATAATTGTAATGTTTAAAGAAACTCTCACAAAAAGGAAGACTGCATAACATTGCAAGCAAAGATATGAGAATGCAACATTTAAAAAAAATCAAATTACGTAATACACAAACAATCAATATTTCAATGCACAAAACTACTTTATGATATTCCACATAATGCACAAGCAATAAAATTCCTCAGCAGTCATCTCAAAATGTAGGGACAGTATGCTGCTACAATATTCTGTCAAAAGTGATTGTATACAATGACAACAAGAAAAGATGAATAAAGAAATGGCTCTACTACGTAGTTATGCCGAAAGTGTACTGGATAAAGATACACCTCACACAAAATGTGTATGACAAAATAACTAAAAGGTATTCAATATTTCATCTTAAATTTATAATTAAATTTAAGCCTCCAATAGACAAGAAAACAATGCTTGAACATTCAGAAATTCTAACAACACCTAAAATATAAATTGGATTAAACAAACTCAAACATACCTCTTTACTTGTGTCATCTCCTGGTACATCACTATGTTCTTGAATACTTTCTCGACTCTGGGCACTAGAAACAACACCTGACTTATGAGAAGTGCCACTATCACTGACATCTTCATCATGAGTGAAGAGTGACTCTGATGATATGTTGCCTGAATCACTAGTCTTGGTAACATCAACTTCTTGAACACTATTAAAATTATAAAGTTCATTGTGAAATACTAAAGGTAAGTTTGTTTGTTGATTAGATTGTTGTTTCTCAAATTGATTCTTATTTTCTTTGACACCACAAATTTTATCAGTTTCCTTTTTGAAAGATAACCTTCCCATGGATGTTTCTTGTCCAGTGTTAGAACTAGACAGTGGTAACAAAACAACGGGCTCTTCTTCAGTTCGAGATATTTTCTGGAGTTCACTCTTAGTCTTAAAGCTTCTTGATTTGGTTAATTTGTTCTTAATATTGACACTATTAATTTCTTTACCTTGAAGTAGAAGAGAACTACTTTCATTCATGCTTAATCTCCCAGGTTTCATAGAAGAAACTGGAGGATGTGAAAAAGAGATACAATGTCCCAGGGCATAATGTTTATTCTCATTTCCCCGAGGCAATGTGTGGGGACCACAGGAAATGTTAGCATAAATTGTTTCACTAGCACTGTTTTTGCCTTCACCTGACTCACTACTAACCTCTGTACATAAACTTTTTCCATCTCTTTGGTCTTCCAAGTCAGAAATCACTTCAACGTCATCATCTAAAATGTGGAATTCATTTTCATCAGAACTGAGTGAATAATTTGTGCGTACCTTTCTACTAGAATCTCTTGAAATTGAAACCAAGTTGGGATTTATATGAGCACCTGAAGTAGACACCTTACCAAATGAAGAAAGATTTGAATCTGGAGGCTTCTCACAACAGGGACCTTCTAAGTCAAGTTCGGGAGTTAACACTCTAGAATCAGAAACCTCGACATATGGGGCAGGAACATAGAATGGTCTTTCTGACGAATTTTTTACAACATGCCACCAATCATCATTCGTTTTGCTTAACAGATACAATTTTTCTCCTCTTGATATGGTGATCTTACGCTTTTCTCTATCTTCGTATTTAAAGTCGTAAAGTACTCGTAATGTACTGCCTGCAACATCCATATTACATGTTTTGAAGGTTATTTTTAAAGTTGTGTTCGTTCCTACTCCGAAGTCTGAGATATATGGCACATCATTGCACAAGTTATCACACTTAATTAAAACGTATACAACATTCCGACGACATTCAATACTATTCACTGGCGAGATGGTGCTGTAATCTTATCTTAACAAACAAGACGTCGATTTACCCCACTCTCATACTGCGTTGCTTACAAAATATTCTCATGGAAAATAGGTTGACGCTTTCTCTTGTCTCACGGCTAATTCACTGGCTCGCGCGTTGTTGTTGTCGTGAATAAATAAACACTGAAACATGCGTGAATGAATTCCACAATACATCGATCATCTTCTGATTGTCTCTTCACCGCTCCATCAAAGCGATGGAGCAGCGCAGAAGAATATTTTGAAGTTTGTCATATGACACGCAATACCCCTCCCGCCCAGCAGCCTGTGTTGGTACAGTCTACTGTACTATATAATACCTTGAGTCACTAGTGCCCAATAAAAGGGTGCTTCGCTGCTTCAAGAATATTCCATTCTGCTTTAGTATGAGCATTATCTTTTTGATTTCTAAATATTGGAGCTGTTCTTCACAATTTCATAGTAAAATTGTCCCAGTATCTTGACTAGTAATTTTTCTCTCTTGAAACACTTTGCTAATGCACGTCCATTCAAATTACGGGCTCAAGATTATAGGCATCGCAAACAATAGCGGTGACTGGGACTCAAAAGTGTGTGTGTGTGGGAGGGGGGGGGGCAAAAAAATATTGACAATTTTCATTAACATGGCATTTTCTGCATATTTCCACTAAGTATGGTTCAAATAATCAAATAAATCAAAGGAAAGACAATTGATGATTATCAAATCAAAGATGGTGTAATTTTTTTATAATTCCCAGTTTTAGAAGGTTAAAATGAATTTTTTATATTTTCTTAAAAAAGTGAGGGGGTGGCTGCCATCGCCCCCACGCCCCCCTAATGGCCGCCACTGATCGCAAAGGTAAATTATTTCAGTTTTCCAGTTTTGCATTGGTGTTTCTTCGTAAAACTTTCAATTGGTTTAAAAAATATAAGTTAAAATTAGTACTAGTCTGTATAAAAAAATAAACATTTTTGGGAGGTAAAACGATTTTTGATTAATGTAAACCATAGTTTATTTTTATACATTTACTTCTTCAGAATAAATAAACTTTATAGTCAAGAAAGCAGTTACAAACTGTGTATGACTACGTGGAGGACAATAAACTAATTTACTCTCTGGAAGCAAGCAAAGGGACCATCCCATCAATTCCGATCAAGGGTCCTAAGGCAGAGACGGATTTAACTTTTTTTTTTTTCAACATACTCCTAACGATAAAAAAATCGATGCGAGTTATGATATTAACAAATACCAACAAATATTGTATTTAATAAAACAGAAAAGTCATTTCACAAATACGTGTTATTATCAAGCTATAAATCATTCGGGAGGTACTGTTAATAATTAGTCACTATTAAATAACACTAAATTCGCTTATAATTATTTCAATTGATGTCGTCCTTAGGCAAGAGCCTAGCGAGTCTTTATAAAAATCCGCCTCTATCCGAAGGAAAACCGGAGAAAAACCCGGGCCAGGATGGAGCTACAGAATTAATGTTCACAACCGTGCCAGGGTTGAATACATATACAACTAAATTTATATAAATAATAAGACATAATACTAGCAGGCAGGAAAATAGTTTTGAAATTGATGTCAGATTTTTTGAAAGTACTACAACAAAGGTGTGATAAAGTACAAGACGGCTTTAATTTTTATTAAAATCAATAAATTCTTTTACAGTGTAGAAACACTGGTGCAGAAGGTAGCTTTTAATAGAGGATTTGAAGAGATTCAGTTTAATAATATCCTTTATATTTTTCGGCAGGGAATTATATAAGACGATTCCCGAATGATACGACCCTTTTTGGCAAAGCGCGGACGATGAATATTATTCCTATTGCGAGTATTGTGTTCGTGAACAAAACTGTTTTGTATGAAACAAGCTTCAGTAATTCTGTCTTAACTAACACGACAGTTTCATAAATATAAATGCAAGGAAGTGTTAAAATATTTAATTCCTTTAATAAAGGTTTACAAGAGATTTGGGGATGAGATTGACAAATTATTCGAACAATCCTCTTCTGAATTCTAAAAGTTTGGACGCTCTGCCCGGAATTGCCCCAGAAGACGACGCCGTACCGTAAATGAGGGTAAACATTTAAAAAATATACGCAACGGGAAATATGTGGACTAACAGTATTAACTAAGATTGGTAATGCGTAACACAATTTACTTAATTTGTTATTAAGATTGTCAACGTGACAATTCCATTTGAGATAAGATCCAATCTAGAAGAAGATTGATTTCATAATTTAAGACAAAGGTAGCACAACATTTATTCCTGTACTTATAATATACTACATTTACAAAAAAATACTACATTTACAATGTAGTATTTACAGTTAAGTACGACATTTACGATTTAATTTTTTTTTTTTTGTGGGGCTTTAGGGCTCGTCAATTTAAATTTGTTGATAGTCCCCAAGTCCCATACGTATACTCTTCGGCAACAGTGACGCACGTCTGAAATAGAGACCTATTATCTCAATCAGGGTCAACGCAGTTAGGAAGGAAAATGAATTGGTAAGGCGTAAAAAATAAGTTTTAACCATGAACTCTCATAGGTAACTCTAGTAAAAATGCCCATTGAGTGGTCATCCATTATTGACGACCATTCATTTCAAGTGGCCACAGTTGGCCGTTGGCGATAACAGATGGCCATCTCTATGGTCATTTTTACTAGAGTAATATGCATTTGATGTATTGTATATAAGATTCTTGCGGAAAGGAAATACGCAATTGCAATTGAATGTTTTGCAATTCAATACTATGGCAAAAATCATCGCCTTCGTATCCATATTAATATACTAATGCGAGAGTATCTATCTTTATGCTACCTTTTCACGACAAAACCATAGAAACGATCGTGATGAAATATGGCAAGGAGATAGTTCACATTTTTAGGAAGAAAATAGACTAACATTTATTTTAAAAACGAGTGAAAAGAAAGTTTTTGACGATAAATGTCGAAGTTCGGGGGAAAAAACATATACGGAGAGGTATATTCGCTTGCACTGCATATACGGTCAGAGACAGGTCACAATTATGAGTGACAATATTGTTCACCTCAAAGAGTTTTACGAAAAAAGTTCGCGACAGCATATGTCTATTTACGAAGATTGACATAAATTATCGAAAAAGTGTATTAAAAATAGTATTGTTTAAATACTTAAATTTAAGAGAGTAATTAAAGTAGCAAAAATCAGTCATCATCAAATTTAATGGGATCTTTGTTTTGTCCATTTAACCAAAATATATTTTCTATCCTAAAAATTTGGAAAAATAGTTTAGATTTTACCAACGTTTAAATGAAATTGCCGCTGTCTTGTAAGGGAAACGAAAATTCTACCGGCGGGGTTCCCGGCGATTGGATCATAGACATATATAATTCTTATATGCTAAAGGAACATCTTTTATGCTATAGCGGTTAGATTGTTGAATTTTCCATTTCAATTTTTAAATCTCCTTATGTAATTATTGCATTTTATTACCTCTATTTTCAGAAATTTATGAAAATTTTCTAATTTTTAAATTTTAGTTGGGAGATCTGCACAACCCTATTATTTTAATGGTTCTGTTTATTGATTTTCAATGTATACCAACCACTACAGTTGTTTAAAGAAATACTATGTTGAAATGTTACGGGTTTCTTATCTCGTTTATTTTTATGCAAATAGCTACAATCCCACTTTAGTGCAATTTTCAATTTTAGTGAATTAATATTGGCATATTTTTTTCTGATCATGGATATTCAAGAGAAGCAGAAGCGGATTTAAGCGCAAGCTACATAGGAGAGCGCCTTGTGACCCGCACCACTAGAGGTCCCGCACCACAAAAAATCTAACAAAAAGCAAATTAATAAAACTACTTCAAATTTATGAGACACGACATTGGTAATGCAGACAACCGAAGAACCGCATCGTTTGGTTTCCACAACGTACTACAACGTCGTGACTCACTGACACTCACGCTGATAGTATAAGCTTAGTACTCAATTCTTTTAATGCTGTGCAATACAATTCCTTCGTTGTAAAAAATCGGAAACTTTTATAAGTTTATCTTATGAATTTTAACCAAATAAGTGCTTCAAAATGCAATTTTCAATATTAAGCCCCTAGTGGTACAGTGACCTTAAGTATGTACAGGAGCCCCGTGCCTGAATACACCCGATGCCTAAGAGACCTTAATGGAGAGAGAACCGTTAGCAGTGACCACAACTTTACAGAACGTAATTTCTCATAATAGCTATATTTACTGCGCACAAATTCTCATAGCTCCTTTGGCGCCAGCTGTTACTCGGTTCTCGCCTCTTTTTGGTGGAGTAGGTAGAAAGGGAGGGAGACACGACATAATCATGTGACCAACTCCAGCTGATTCAAATCATCCTGAGAAACTGAGCAAAGTATTCTCCGGAAATGCGAGAAATTCCGCATTATACTTCTTCCTCTGACGGTTCTCTCTTGATTCAGGACTCTACCGATGTCGAATTCTCTGATCAAACCATCTAGCGGTTTGAGGAACAGTGCAAAACCTTGATATTGTGCGAAGGACTGGATATCTACTTAGGTCTTTTTCGCAATGAAACGAGAAAAGCGCGGAGGAAAACGTTTGGCAGATGGAAAGCACGAAGACAAATGGGGGCTTTCTTACTGTTGAGTTTGAGAGCTTATCCATTCCTAGAGTTGTCGTCAACAAAATCTCAAATCTAGGACATCAAGACCGAAAACCCGGGATTTTGGAATCAAAATCCAGACATTATCATGTACAATGATTTCTATCTTTCAGAATAATAAAATAATTTTCTCTTGTTATTATTTATCATTAATTGTATCATAAATAAAGAAGTGTTTTCGTAGTAAGAAACATTCACTATTAAACAAATAAATTTATAATAAATTGTATGGATACTTTTGTGTATTGAAAAACAAATAAAATAACTTACAAGTACAATTCAGGAACAAAAGTTCTAACTTTATTTTTCGCATATAAAAATGAGAAAGTGTTAACACTCTGCAGAACTCTCGTTACAAAAATAATGATCTTAAAATTAAAGAAGTGATTCTAGCATATGTAATTGAGAAAAACACCATTTACGCCATAGACGTGGTCACTGGAATCGCGTGCGACGCTGTAGCTGGAAAAAGGTGCTTGAAGGCACAAAGCAGTACTGCGCTATCGTGACACTGGACGTGAGAAATACGTTCAATTCAGCGAGAAGGAGCTGTATATAGAACGCACTTCAGGCTGGGCGTTCCAGGGTACCTCAGACGTGTGATTGGGACTACTTCTCCAACCGTACTTTGATGTACGATACCGAGAGGCAAGAGATCCTTAATATCACGAGCGGAGTCCCCCAGGGCTCAGAACTGGGTCCTCTGTTATGGAACATCAGGTATGACGCCGTGATGAGACTCAGCACACCCCCAGGTGACACCATCGCGGGCTTTGCGGACGATGTTGCGGTAGTTGTGCAACATCATCTAGAATTTTTTCGAATTATGCATACTGGAAACAAGGCGGTGAACACCATCCGTCAGTGGCTTGCTTTGGTTGGTCTGCAACTCGCTGATCACAAGACGGAGGCTATTTTCGTTACATGAAGAAAAAGAAGGGAGACCATCACCCTTACAGTCGGCGAGCATGACATAACATCGCTGCGGTACTTCGGAGTCCAGATTGACGCCAGACTGCGGTTCGACGAACATCTGAGAAACATAAACGAGAAAGCTGGGCGGGTGGCCAGTTGACTATCTCGAATGGAATTGAACGAGCAGCCAACCTCTTTGCCATTCCACCAATTCCATCACTTGGTGACTTACCGTGGCTAGTGCCAAAGAAATTCCATTCGGCACTGATACCAAAATCAGCCTGGTGGTGGTTGTGAGCTTCGTCCAAAGTGGTGCGTAACTGTTGGTTACACTGGAATGCACTGTTTGTGTGTGCACCATTCATCAAAACGTCAAACTGATGATTTTATGCATCCTCATGGTGTTGTTACTTCTTTCCACTGGACCCTGAGAAGTGACAGCTGTTGGGTTTCTGAACAGCAAATCATTGGCATCCTTACAGCGACAAATGCAACGGGACGACAATACAGTTATCCTGAGGCAGTCATTTTGCAAATCTAAGGACAATTTCAATTGAATTAGGATTTGGATGCAATGAAAACAAATTACTCTAATTGAATGTAGTGTTATGGCTTTGGAAGCAACAGAAGATACCTACCCTCATTTTTGGGAACCTTGACAAGAAACCCATTCAACATAAGGCTTGGGATCCTTGGAAAGATACCCACAACCAGGCTTCGGAACCTGTACTAGAGACCGCCCGAGGCTGGCCTTGCACGGCTATCGGGAGTGACCCCTAGGCGATGGGGTTACCAATTCTTGATAGAATTGACAAGCTCATAATCTTCAACAGGATTATAATTGCAATTCTTATTAAGAACTGGTAGTGGCAGAGCCACCATGGACCAACGCAAGGATTATGTATCTGAAATTAATTTCCATCGCACGGGATAAAAAGTGTCTGTTCAGAGCATTTCTACTGCTATAACAAAAAAACACCAAAACAAAACAAGATGATTCTAGTAGAGAAAAATCTGCTCTTTCAATTGATATAAAAATGAACTAAATTAAATAATTCCCTTTTTTGATTTGATTGACTTTAAAAATAGGTCATATTTGGCTTTCTGATGTTTTACATCAAGTTTGTGGTCAAATATTTTCTCAAATATGCAAGCTATTAATCTGATACTTTAGCAGTGCAATGTCTTAAGGCTGATTAGTCTTGAGTTACAAGAACAAGTTACTAGTGATTATAGTTCTATAGTTATATGTTGTCAAAGTATGGCACAAACATCGCGCAAAGTGATTTCGGAGCCACTTTGAGGTTAAATTATGGACCGTATGTTGTTTTATGTGCATTAATTCTAATTTTTTCATATTCGCTAGAGAATGTTGATTCATTATGTCAAATTTCAGCATCTTAGCTAATCTGGATGAGCTACGAGAGAGCGTGAAACTTGGGAGAATCTTCGCAGCCGAAGAGACGTCAGTAGGACCTCCATAGAGAAGGTTGTGCTGCCTCTAATATTTGAGATCAGGAGCAGAAACTCCACAGAACGTCATTTAAAACACATATTTACAGCTACACACGATTTCAGCAAAATTGAAGATGGTCGAGTGGGGATGATTTTCCAAACTAGGCCACTTGATATGGAATGACCCAGAAGCATTCCGCGCGTGCTATGTGCTTTCCATACGGTGTCTTATAACGCTGCATGTGTTGTGGCAGGTATGACCTTCTGGCAGATGAGTGAGACAGAATTTACCGCAGACGAAGGACTGTGGAGAGTGATCATAATCAAACTCTCACAAAGAAGATAAAACGGACCGAAAAAACTTGTAACTTTGGCCAAATTGCAGTCAAGATGGAATACTGCGGACAAGGGGAGATGGGCACATCATCTGATACCCGATATCGCGTCGTGGACCGACAGACAAGGAAAGGTCGATCAATACCTGTGCCAGTTCCTCACTGGTCATGGTTTTCGGGCATATCAACAGCGCTTTGGGCTACACACCGACTCATCGTGCCTGTCCTACCTGGTGACCGAATATGCTGAACATTCCTCGTTTTCAAGCCGAAAGGGACAAGCTGCGAGAGCAGCTCGGAGAACCAGTGACTACCGTTCATCTGATGCTCAAAGTCGAACTGGAGCGCAGCAGCTGTCTTTGTTGCATCAACGATCAATCTTCTTCGCTTGCCGAAAACCCGAAAACTTTATGAAAGAGCCAACCCACCCTCCGCGAAGTATGACGGCGCAAAGGGAGGAGGTTTTAGTGGGTAGAAATCACACATACCTTGTGATACGGACCACAAGGTGTTTTTCGAAGATTTCCACCAGCCCTAGCACACTAAAAAAGTCGGATGAACGGATAACACGTATAGTTTTTGGTTAAGTTTAACAGATATTTTGTGACTATAAACATTTTTCTTAATGACAGGAAAAAACACGTGTACTTGAGTCTTTATTACTTATTAATAATTTGTTATTAATTATATACACTTACTAAATATTTTATTGAAGACTAAAGAATATTAATATTAAAGAACCGTTTACACATATATTTCGTTGGAGATGAATCTAATTTTGCCAATTGATAGTCTGTATGCAGTCATTAAAGAATGTCAGTTGCAATCATAAACTATAGTAGTGTTAAAAGGTAACTGCAAACAAAATGCTATTCATTATACTGTATCATTCAAATCTGCAGAAACATTCGAATTATACAGATATCTCATTGTTTGATAAAGGCACGTTTCCAATGTCACAATTGTACATTACACTAGAGCTATAGGAGTAAAATGAAAGGAATTAGTCATTAAAATTATTGAGCAACAAAGTTTACAATGAAGCAATAAAATATTAGAAGCCGTTCTGAATAATTTAAAACCATGATTCATCAATTTTTGTCACATTTTCTTGCTTTAGTCTTAAGCTGGAATACTGCTTTTTTTAAACAAATTATTGATCAACAAAATTTGAGCATTAAAATATTTAAAAATATTGAGCAACAAAATTTTTAATGCAGCAATAAACTATACAAAGAAATTGTGAATGATTTAAGCTCATAATTATAAAATTTTAAGCATGCCTTCTAGCTTTAGTCTAAAGCTGAAATACTGCTTAAAGAAACAAACAGTAATACATTTTTTTCCAGCAATAAAATAACTTTAATGTTAAAAATTTGAATTCCACCTTAAAGAACCTAGTTTAGGTCTCATTTAGGGACATTCAAATTGTATTATCTTTACATCATAGTTGCTCTCCTAATGCTCAAGTCGTGAACAGACCTCATAACATCAGGCATTGTAGTACAGACATTACAAGGATATACCTGGAATAACAAATTCATAAAAATAGGAAAATCTTAACTGCTTCTAAATATTTTTTTTTGTGATGTGTCATTGGGATGTTTATTATTACAATTTATGTTAAAGAATCTTTCTCGAAACATAATATTTGATAAATAAATTGCAACTGTAAATCACTCTTCCAATGAAACTTGATTTGCAATAGGAATGTACCTGATAGTAAAAATGAGTTTTGTTTATGAACAAAATGGCATAAATGTGTATCCAAAGCACTGATAATTAAACTGAAACTCAGCAGTGTTGATTGTTAACCCCTAACTATATTAGGGGGGGCAAAGTTCTACCCTTCCCATCAATTTTTAGTTTACAATTCCATTGCCAGGGCAATGTCACCACTCCACCTACATGTAACACAGGCCTGTGATGGAAAAATTGTTCTGAAAGTAAAAAGTGATTTTCATAGATTTCATGGTGCTGAACACAGAAAAAATAATTTAAAAAGTCAGTCATGTAAGGTTTTCGCACAAATGCCATACCTTCTTTGGTAATAATTGCTAAGTAAGCAACAAATTGCATGTTATAAGGCTTAGTAAATACTAAAAACAAATTAAAAAGATTTTAAATTTTCTAATTATTTGTGAGTGAAAGATAGTAATTTCCATCATCCACAATGGCTTAATCCAATGAATATTTCACACGATAGTGAAATGCTAATGCAATCCAGTCTAGCTCAAACTAGGTCACTTTTATGCAGCATAATCTAATTCATATACGATCTTTTACATGTTTGTTTTGTTGTAGTTTTCATGCAAGTTTTCTAATATAAAGGTTGAGTGTATTCTCCAAAAAGTTTATAGATTTGGCAATTTTACTAAGACAAAGAAATATTTCAGATTTTGATAAAAAGATGTATTTTTCTTCTTTTGTTGTACAATTAGTAGACCAAGACAAGTCTTAGACCCGTCACATCGTTTGTTCAGTTGTGTATGGAAACTTAGAAATTGGTCTTAAAGAAAGAAGTATTCTTTCCATTTTGATATACCAATGGTTTTGAGGGGACCTAAGAATCATAGAGATAACTTAATTTTGCTCATATTTAACAATTTAATTTGAAAAATATCATAGTTTTCAGTCTGCAATACACCCAGTCCCTCATGGACTAGATACACCTGTTACTCCCTAACCATCCATACTGGACTAGGTTTATCCAAAGCTAAGTTGAAGATGGGTCTTTTGCTTGTGCCCAATATAAGAAAATTTGTGAAAGACAAAAATTTTGAGAAGTGGAAGAAAATGAAAAACAAACCTGGAACACTTTGTAACTTGTTGTATCTGACTTTCTGGGGAAAATGAACTGCCAAGCCTATAAAAATATTGTGAGATATATATTTGAAAAGTTCAAGAAGTTGGACTGCAACATGAAATTGAAAGTTTGCTTCTTTCACTCCAATTTGGACTACTTTCCAGAAAATCTTGATGCCTATAATGAGGACTGGGTGAGAGGTCCCATCAAAACAGAATGGAAAGGAGACACCAGGGTAGGTTTTAATGTTCACATGACAGCCGACTACAACTGGATGTGGAAAAGGGTCGATCCTCAACAAATGTGCAAAAGAAAAAGAGGTAATAGATGTTGAGAGGAAATAAGAAAATATGTTAACTAGAACTTGCAACATGTGTTTGCACACTTTACAAACACTTTTGCAAGTACTACATAAACAACATTTCATTTTTCCCTTTCATAATACAATAAAAAAATGAAGTATACTATTTTTTAAATTCTAAATTGGATATTTCTATAAAACTTCAATTTTTGTAAGGTTTAACAAACATCATTTTTGGAATCAGTGCCAAAAAATACACAAAAATTAGCTGTCAAAACAAAAACAAGTTTTTAAAAGTGTATTTTCATAAACCTGTTTAATGTCAGTACCAGCCATGCTTTGCAATGGTCCATATCCCCTTGGTTGTTTCCATTGGGGTCAAAATCTACCCCACAAAGTTATAATAGTTATTTCCTTTATTTGTCAACATGAACTGTTTTAGTTAATTTCAGACAAATGGAACGTTGTATAAAAGACTCAACTTATGAGATATTGCTAGACAATTGAAAATAAGTGCCATCAAATAGATTATCACATTATATTAGTTAATACCGCTTGTTATTACAAAATATTATTACCTCTTATTATTATTATTTTTATAGAAAGTCATTGGGTTTACTTAATACTTACTAGTTTACTTAATTTATCTTTACTTGATCTCAAAATGTTTTTTATTATTATATAAATAGGTTTTCTTAAAAAGAAAAGTTCCATATAGTAGTTTCTAAGAGATAAAAAATTGATTGGATCATGAAATGTAAATACGCTGCTCCAGCCCAGAAAAATTCAAGAATTATGGGAACAAACTGACAAAACACAAACAGAGATTGTTGCAGTACAAAAATATAATTTCCAAAAGCTAAGATAACAATAGTTACACAGAAAACATAAGTCTCTCCATGCTAAATGAAGCATAACTCTTCTAATAATTATATTAAAATAAAAATATTAAGTTAATTCTCACTTTTGTTGACCTGTCAACAAAAAAAAAATGTACTTTGAGTTTATTTCCTTTTTTTAAATATATTTCTCTACAATTTCCCATGGTTATTAAATGTAATAAATTAAAAATGATTCTATAAACTTGAAGCTTGTTTTCTAAGTGTTCTGGAGACAAATTTATACATTTAAATAACATCATAACATTAAAATACATTAAGAATGTAAAAAATTGATGTTTGGGTTATACTGCAATTATTAACATTGGACACTTTTATTTCACAACATACATAAAAATGCAAATGAAATCTTGAATAATAATTAACCTTGGCTATTTGACTCTTTGGACTGAAGACCAATTTGGACATTTCATGACCATCCACCATCAAGAAAAACAATAGTTCATATTGGCAATAAAAAGGTTAAATTACAAACATATATTCAATATAAAAGTCATTTCTCAATATTAATTAAAATTGAAAGCGATGGTTCTCATATTAAAAATTTTCAAAGAACAAGATGCGCTGAGAAATGTTGAAAAACTCTGCCTGTTCTATCAACAATAAAAAATCAGCCAGCTATGACAAAATGTTTTGCTTCATATTGATTAATGCAGAATATAATGAGTTAAATTTCAGTATTTCTAGCTTTCATATGGTTCTGCTGGTTTCTTATACAGTCACTTTCTGTTCACATGCAGAATCTGGTATCTTCAATTTTACAGTGACGTAAATTTGAAACTAGCGTTGCAAAACAGTCAACCAGTGTGTGGAAGACCTCTCTTTCCTGACTTCAGTTTATTGCGATTTTTCCCTTTCCAAAGATGAAAATAAAGTTGAAGGGGTGAAGATTTGACATGAAGCTGAATTGCAGACTGTGCTGAAGACATTAAGAGGACTGGACTTCCAGAATCCATTCTGTTTTTTGCAGAAGTGATGGAATTGGCAATAACAATCCCGTGGTGAACTACTTTACAAAAAAAACTCTTCTAATATACCTAAATTAGAACTAATACAACCTTAATGTCCACCATTTAGCATTGGTAAATGTTTATTTGCAATTATAGGAAGACTTGCGGACCATTGCTACTGTTTGGGAAGGTTGCCTTTTCTATTCTGACTTGGAGCTCCCATACTGTCTGGCGCTATACCTCTAAAAAACAGTAACACAAATTTCAGATCCCAATAATAGGCAAGCTAGCATGTAAATAAAATCTGTTCTTGCATTGACTAAGGTTAAACTACAAAATCAAATGAAAAATATGCAGACAGTTGAAGAAAGAGTTAAGTGCTAAGTCCTTAAAAGGTCCTTGGAAGTGTTCATGACAAAAGGACTCATAGCCTATATGGGTCCTTCTTCCAGCTACATCCTCAATTGTAATTTATCACCACATATCTTCACTGTCACCCATATTCTGAACTAGGTGAGATAAGTTTCACAGTAATATCAAAGTAAATGTTCCATAGGCTCATGTGTAAAGCAACCCACCACAACAGAATCTGAAGCAATTAAAGTGGAACCATGTGTGGGCAGTAATATATTGCTGTTCAATGATAATTTGAGATCTTGATATTTTTTTTTTCATTATTTGGTTTCTCTGAAAAATAATTAACATTACAATTGAATTATTGGAATATGATATCTGTATAATACACATTTTTCTCTAAAAGAACAAAGTGTTCCAGAGAAACTATGAAGGGTATATAGTTATTTATCTTCTAACTAACTGAACAGTCGGTCAAATAAATTTAAAAAAACTAATATCCTGAGCTATCTGCCGTACTAAAAAAGATAACTTATCACCTGAAGTTACACTAATTTGACCAAACAATGAGAAGCAATGTCCTTAAAATCATTGTTAGAGATCAAAATTCCTGTGATTATTATTGTTGAGAGGCTAGATTGTAAACTTGTTATGACTATGCATTACAAGTGATTAAAAGAGGAAAGGGAGGGAAGAGGAGAGGTCTATCATCTATCATTTATCAAAAGATTACTCCACATTCAATAACTCGGAAAGAAAAATCCTTTACATACAAAACACAATTTAAAATTAAAACTACATTGTACTGGTTAAAAAACTGAAATTTTCTATTTCATTAATAAGTGCACGATAAACTAAGGAATGGTTAAGTCAAAAATAAAAATAATAAAAAATTATATCAGCTAAAGGAAATTAATTATACTCCTCAACTGCTAACACTAACTAAGCAATGACTGAAACTGAAATGAGGGAAATTGGAATTGCCTCACTAGAAGCAACATCAGAAACAAATATTTTCAGTGATGGACACAGTCAAAGCCAGGATAAAGTTTACTTCATTCTGCACCATTCACAAGATTAGGTGAGGTTCACATTGAGTTATGCACCAAAGAATTACTATTATTATTTGTAACAAAACCAATGTTCACAAAATACATTGAATCTAATACTTAAAAATAAATAACAGTAATGAAAATAATATTTCTTGAATTGTACCATACATTCTGTAGAGGCATAGTAAATCCTTAAAGTATTTAAAATATTTAACTTATGTGACCAGATATGACTAATACATCATTTCAGGAGTAAAATACTTCCTCAGATAGCTCATTAGACCTTTTACAATCTACAGTAAGGAAAATTTTACTATTAAAATACAATAATAAAAGGAGAGGAAATCTGTTTCTTTCCTCCATTTTTCATGTAATGCTAAAATCTTCTCATCCAATACATAACTTACTTTACATTTAACATTAATGCTGAACTTGAATTACCTCCTGCATATATTACTCTCATATAATTTCTCTCCATAGAGTTGTTCTCATGGCTCTACATAAAAATATGTGCAATAATTTGGTCTACACTGCCACAATAAATAAATAATAAATACAATATCACATCCAAGTTGTTCTCACATGACAATTTATTCACTTGAAATTTAACATTAATAAACTCCACAAAATACCAATGGAACATTCATTTCACATTTTGTAACTTGTCAGTAAATAAAATGTTTAAAATGATAGTGAAATTACACTGAGGAGAAAGTGCACAAGAAGGAAGATACGGAAAATTATGACACTTTCCGAGATTCAGTTCTTAAAATACCTTCCAAAATATTTCATTTTGGACATCTTCAAACTACAAAATGTACCTTATTCACAATTATTTACAAGATCTGCATTCATAATTCAACATAAATGGTTTAGAAGAACTGAGACCAACTAAAAAAATTAATGATGGGATTTTCAAGCAAATAATATCAGTACTCACCCCTTTTTATTGTATTTTGAAGCAGATCCTAATAATGGCACATGATACATGTGAAATTATTTTATCTTTCATTAAAATTGAAAGTAGACACTAGGGTCAGGACTGTGCTTTACCTCTTGTTCATACACAATTCCTGACCGCATGATTATAAAACACCTCATAGCAATAATGCATTATGGTTTTAAATTACAATTATCTCAACGTCGCATTATTGTTGTAACTAGGCACAACTATTGTCTCTTGTACAATGTATTTTACAGCACATGAAATAATGTTCAAACTACCTGAGCTGACAGAACGATATACTTAATACAAAGATGCCTGGCTGCAAAGAACTTGAATGGGAAGTTGCAAGTTTTCAATGCAGAAAATAATATGCACCAAATAACAGTTAATAAAATTTAAGCATTTCAGTTACATTAGAATGGAGTAATACAACTTTTTTCCAACTCATCGTATTGTATATCAATGGTCCATGCTCATTTCTAAATTAAACTCTTTCCTTAAAACAGTTTGTCACTACAAGCTTAATATAGTAATTTCATTAAAATAAATACAAATTAAAAAATAATAGTCATAACTGAATACAATATATACATAAAACGTCATACTCCAATAAAAATATACATGGTGAAGTTCATCAGAGCAAAAATTACTTGAGATTAACAATGAGCACAAAATTGAAAGAGAAAACCATTTAGTACAGCAAGCCCCCTTTGTGCCACAATGCTACAAGCAGAAACGTACGTAGAGTAAGTAAAGCAAATAGCCATAAATTTAATTCAACCTACCAGGTATCACTTGTAAGAAACTTAGTTTTTATAGTCATCAGTTCTAAACTATACCACAACCACTGTTCTGATTCTGATCCTTCAACAATGCAAATCTAAGGACTGATAAACAATTCCATACAAGATACTAATTGAAAATAGAGAATGCACTTTCTGTACACAAGTACATCTCAACATCTCTGGCTAACATTTAATGTGGTAAACTATCTTAATCGCATATCATAACTTTGAATAAACATGTGAGTACATATACAGGTGTATACAGGCTCACGTATGCATACACAAATATATATACCATACACATACTTGCACCTCACACTACTTTGACACACATACTAATGCAAGCATGTGTCTATTTATGAACCAGAATAGTTTTGCTGCCTAGTCCATACAGGACTGAAGGCATCCAAGGCAGTTCATGATGCTAAATACCAATTCTGACTGCATAATAAATGTTACCTCTAAAAAAAATATTTTTAAGAAGATTTAATTTTCCAGATCATCAACCTACTTCAAATAAGAATATATAATGCAGAAAACTCTGTTTTGGAAGTAATTAGAGCTCTACATTTTTTGGAAAATTATAATACAAGAATAATTTGAATGTGAGCAATTTTAATAGGTGAATTGTACATAAAAACACAAATATGTATACCTAGCTCACAACACTGAAAATTGTCTACAATGTAACATTATTACATTGAACAAGTACAATAAACCCTGTAAATAAATTAAAAACTGGTATACTGACTTAACTGACAAGCAGAATCACAGTTGTTTTCTCTTTCATTTTGTCAGAAGACTCCTGCAAGTTTCCAGAACTTGCTGACTAAAATGAACATACACCAAAATGTTATTTGGTGCTATTATCACAGACTTACATTAACTCTTAATTTTCCATGTAAGGATACTTCCATTCTTTATAAGGAATGAAGGTTTCCTTGATAGAAATAGGAGATGCATATCTCAGCACATAATGAGGTCCACCAGCTTTATCATTGGTTCCTGGAAAAGACAAATCACAATTTCAAATTAATTTATGAATATCAATTTATTATATAAAAATGAAAAAAACACTCCAGTGTTTCAAGTCTTCTTGCATAAAATTTAAGAAAAATAAATACATAAATAAATAAAATAATAATATTAATAATAACATAACACAGTAACAACAAAATTTGAAAATTTTCAAAAGCAAACCACTCAGCACTACAAATCTTAATGAAGTAGAGTTGGAGATGGGAAACTATTTCAGTACTTCAGTAAAAGAAGCAGAAAACTGGAAAAAGAGTACAAGGGATGTGTGGAGGAAGGATGTCCCTATAAGAACACAGAGGTAAGATTAAAAGCTCATTCCCTTCTTGCTTTATCACACAAGGCAGACCACAATGAGCATTTAGAAGAGAACAATGAAAGGTCAAAGTTAGGGTATAGAACACTGGAGGAGCAGTTCTCGAAACCAAAATAACGCTCAACAGAGAAAAATCATGTACACAAAGTGCACAGGATATAATATGAGCACGATGGAAGTGGTTTGGTCATTTGAAAAGGATATGAAGAGACTAGAAGAGAGACTCAGAAATCAGAGGAATGACAGACAAAACAAAACAAAAAGTTTTGGGTGCAGAGGGAAAAACAGTGGAAGAATAGGCAGACGTGGAGCACTGAAGCGACCTAGTGTAACAAGAAGAACCAAGTATGCTTTTGCCATACTGATCTTAGACCAAATGTATCTGATTTTACCTAACAGATTAGGTTAGAGTGAATAAAACTCTCTTTTACTACACAAAAAGATGTAAGTACCTGATTTCCTGGCACCACCAAAAGGTTGCTGGCCAACAACAGATCCAGTTGATTTATCATTGATATAGAAATTTCCTGCAGTTTGTTTGAGTTCAACAGCAGCTTTCCTCAGGAAATCCCTTCAAAAGAGCATAGTAATTATAGAACTCGTCATCGTTCATAGTCATACCTAATAAGATGTTAGGTTGATGCATAACTTTATAAGACTCTTTACCTAAGGCAATAACCCCAGAACAATTTCAGACCCAGGGAGTCAAGATATTGGGGAGTGGTCATAATTCGGCAACTGGTTGTAATTTGTTAAAATTGCCTGTCTTTTGTTTGAGTAGCAGGAATTATAATAAATTTTCTGCAAAGCCAAATGGACTTCTGAATGAACACACACATTTTGGTTGAAGTATCCTACAAGAATCCTTGGAAGAAACAATAAGAAAGTACCCTAATACAGTAGAACCCCACTTTCATGTTTCTGGAATTTATGTTCCTGGATTGTCCATAAAAGACACAAACACCAAATTCTATACTAATATAAGCATTTTAAAAATTAGTGCTTCAAAACATTACTTTCTTCGCTCTTCACTTAAATTTTTGAGTTTGAGGCCAGTAGAAATAAATCATTCCAATAATACAAAAAACAACTACCACAATTTCCCTTGATTTATTTTCAGTCATGTAATGACAAATTTGGATTTTTGACACATTTAAATATTTTTTGTTCTGGTCAGAATGTAAAATGTGCCTGATTTTTAACTAATTGTCAGTAAATTTCAACTTTGAAAACATTTATCTCTCCAATATGAAGAAAAACCTTTATTAGACCAGATTTAACTTCAAGATAATGTGACAATTCACTATGTGTAATGATTTGGTAACTATAATATAATGAGCCATTCAGGTAAAACATTTCTTAAGTGATGCTCTACATTGAAAATTAGGCACTTTCAATCTAACATTAAAAATAAATATAAACACATTTAAAACACCCAAATTTACCATCACACACTCTATTATTATTAATGAGTAAAAATTATATTTAATTTTTTTTTCCTAAAAAAAGGGGGGGAGCTGTATTCTCTCTGAAAAATACAAAAATTGATATACAAAAAAATACTTGGTAAAAGATCTTCATTGAAATATATCACATTTCTGCAAAATATCAGCTAAGACCCATTTAAGGTAAAATTCTGGATAAATTCAGGTTTAGTTACCTAAAAACTTTCAGGTTCTGATGTACATCTATTATAAGAATCAGTTTTTGTGACATAAAGGACATTCTTACAAGAAAATTGTCTGGACTGAATTGACAACAGTAAGACCCCAATTAGTTGAAAGAACACAGCCCAGATATATAAAATTAAAACAATAAAAATTGACACAATTCATTTTTCCTTGGGTTTTATAGTTAATTCGGTATTGTTAAAGTTGAGAGCACATTTTTTAATACAGACATCACATAATTTATTTTTCAATAAAATATTATTCACTTACTCATCATTTGCAAATATTGCTCCTGTTAATGCATAGGGTGTAGAATTTCCAACCAAATTCAGGGTATTTTTTATGTCCTTGTCTTTGTAGACATAGACTGATAGAACTGGTCCAAAAAGTTCAGTAGTCATAATTTCATCTTTTGGATTCTTTGATTCTATAATTGTAGGATGAATGAAGTAACCTTTCCTGGAAAACATAGCAAATTAAAACACATTTAAAAAAGTAATGCTTGGACAAAATTTGTTAGCTTTTAATTTAAGTCACTAATTTTAATATTCCAATTCGTCTACCTACTGATTTATTTAGAGTAAGGAAAATCAAGAAAAGTGATGGTGAATGACTAGGAAGGGAGTTATAACAGAGACAAGTGAATTACATGTGTTATATTTGGAAAACTTTCATAACATGCTTCATATGGTGGTTAATCTCCATCAGCTTCTTGCAACAAAGAGGAATATTTGGGAAAAAAATTAAGTAAACACCATTAGGGTTGAAATGGCAAAATTTAATTCTTATTAAGCTCACACTTCCTGGGATAAAATCAAAGCTAATAGGCTCACTTTTACTAACAGAGAGTACCAATCAGTGGCCCATGGTATCATGAAAACAGTAAATGGTATATACAACACTATCCCATATTTGTATTTAGAGTAATCTTTTTCCTTTGTGGGGCTTTAGGGCTCATTAACGTCAAGGTCATTAGAGCCCATTTTAGAGAAATCATTGGCAATAATAAATGCAATTTACTTTCTTTGGCACAGCAACAATTTATTTATTTATTATACCAAAGGTTTAAAGCTCTTGTACTAAAGATTTAAAATTACGAAATCGTCAACACACAAGATATCTGAGCAGATACAAATTATTCAGTAGAATATGTAGGATAATGAATAACATCGAAACATAATAATATCATTGAAATTTAATAACTATTTGGGGATAATTTATTAAACATGAATCACAGTATTTCTGGTGGAGGGTTCCAAGACTTTAAAAGTGTAGAAACCAAACATAAAATTACTTTCTTAAATTCTGTACACTACATGAATGTTTACTGACCAATGAGTAGTGGTACATAGGAGGCAGTTTATGAACTAACTACATTCTTCATTGAATCAATGAGTGGTCAGTAATGACACCTGCGAGGAAATTTAATAACTTACCACAATCTGAATTTAAATTGTTAAAAAAAAAATGATAACAGAAATAGTACGTACTCAAAATGTATGATCATGATCCTTCTGAAGTAATTAACTTTGTAACAATACCTCATTTTTATCAATGAGACGTATGCGAGGAGAAAAAGGGATACTTACAGAAATTTACCTTTCAGAAATAAGCTACAGCAATTCATATACCACCTCATAATCTTTAACACACAGGTTCATTCAAAATGACGAAGAGAGAAAACACAATTTCTGAACCTGAACAACAAAGCACTTACACCAATATACACAATTAATAATTATTAAAGAAGGGAAGGAAATTTTTTAAACAGAAAATAGGGTTTTACACTTCAATTTGCAATTAACATTGCATAACAATAAAATATTGAGTGGTGATGGCCACACACTAAACCAACATTATTTGCCCATCACTGGTTTCTAGAACTCTTGTCAACTCTTCCTCACCACTCTTCTGGTACTCCTCTGGGGGCAACTGAATGTGTGAACCTTAAAGTTCAACAATTTATTCTTGGAAAAGTAAAAAAAATACTTGCTCCAAAGCCAAGCAGTTCAAAATAAGTACTGTTTTATGAAGTACTTTTTCATTTAACAAGCTTTAATTAATGATTTTATATTAAATATATTTTTATGATTTAAAATTCCAAAGTAATATTTACATCTTAAAACATTATTTGAAGCTTTTTAAAAACCTTAAGTTCTTAAAAGTTTTCAGAAAACAGTTTCCTTTCTCAACCTCTTTTAGTCTCTCTTTACCTTTCTCTCTTCCGATCTTCTTTACATTTTGTACTGTTTTTAGTCTCTCAAATTTCTAAATATATTATCTACCAAAGCTTTGGAAAATCCTTTGTTTTTAGCAATGCTGACAATTATATTGACAATATATGCTGACAATACACTAAATTATATTCCATGTCCTTTATTAGAGTGTTTACATGTCTGTATGAAAGGTTATTAATAATTTCAATTTAGGTTGTACAGGATTAAAATCACATTCCTTAACCCGGCAGGAGGCGCTACCAGGTAAAAATTAATACCGTGCATAGTGAATGCAGGTAATTTTTACCCAGTAGTGACCTCTAATGTACTGAATATTTCTATTACTAATAGGTAAATTATTCTGACTTTAAAGTATTATAGCTACGGAGACACAACAGCATCATTTATAAAAACTAAAATTAACTTTATAATTGGAGCTGGTAAACAAAAAGAGATAGACCAAGCAAGTGCTTCAGAATTGTGTTCTAAAGCATGCTCTTCTCAGTTTGAAGCGTGCTTCTGGAAAAAAGATCCAAAGACCAAAACTGACTAAGTTATGTTCTAAACTGACATATCATGGACATATCATACCTATTTATGGGTAAGTTACCAAATGTTGAAGTAAAGCTGTGTTTTCTCAAGAATTCTCCGTAATATGTTTCTAAAAGAGGGAGAAATTGAACTATTCCAAAAAAGAAATTGTCTTAAAAACATATTTATCTTTCATTAGGTTGTAAGTTTATTATATATATTCTTAGATTTTATCTACATTTTATATACCTTCTATGGAAAAGATGTCTATTTTTGTTAATTTAAGAAGTAAATGAGATAAAATAAAATGGTTCATATAGTTCACGTTTGCATTTTGTAGAAAACAATTAAATTTTTGGGGGGAATTTTATACAGTGTATGTCGGTTGCAAAGAAGTATTCTTTCATAATGCAATACAGAATTGAATATGTATGCAACGTAGAACTGTACACTCAGCTAATCAAAAATATGGTATTTTATACGCGATAGCGATGAATTGTGTTTGCATTTGGGATGCGCCCACTGCCAAGTTAATGAACCTGTTCTAATGAGTAATTCTCCTTATAAATTTCAAATTATATATGACCGCTTGCCAACAAAGAATTGTCAAATGATCAGCAAGCAGGAATTGACGATGGGAGCAAGAGCTCGCAAAACTAGTCCTGAGAGAATAATGTAAGTAGAGTGGGTGGCTGACATCACTCCAATTAGTCTGTTGTACTGGCTCCACTGTAAGTTTTCAAATCTTTGTAATTGCACAACAATGTTAACACACACACCATCAGAAAATCAAACAAATAATCTTACTCATCACTGTAGTCTCCACCACCCAGGATCTGCAAACCAGACGTTGTCTTTGCTCTATTAATAGCACCAGACAGTCGTTGAAAGGCTTTTGCGTCAATTACAGCACCCATGAATGTATCATATTCAGTAGGATCTCCAACTTTAATTTCTTCTCTGGCACTCAATAACCCATCTCTGATCTAAATACAAAAAAAAAAAAAAAAGTAAATATATAAGTACATCGCAAAAATAATTTTTTTACCATAATCTATGGATAAAATGATCTGCACAATTTATTTTGCCATACCAGTGTTCATTGATGAACATCACCTCGTATTGTATAGACACTTTCCCAGGAGACATATATCTACAATATTTAATCAAAATTTTAAGTATATTCTGCATTACATCAAATCACCAATATTTCTTGTGATTATCTTCATGCTTAAATAAATCATAATACCACGAAGAAATCAAAATTTTAGAATTTCACTCATTGAGATAGAACATTTCCAACTTGTACACTTGGAAATAAATGATTATGACAGAATCAATATTCATCACAATAACCTTAATTCCCATTCTCCCCCAAAAGTTATTGAACTTTAAAGAAATCAAAAAATGATAAACCAATAGTATTTAATTCACAGATATCATAAATGTAATGATGTCATTATTTCACAACGTAATGAAAATCATTGAACCATTTACTGTAACTATTTGCAGTGGCGGTTCCCATGTAGGTGCCACCACGTTGCAGAGCTATCGATTTCTAAGCACTAAATTTTATTGTAACAATATCTAATATATTATTCAGAGATTGATTTGAGTCTCATGCTGAATAAGCTGTCTCCTTTTGTAAACTGGAGGCAAGCTGCCAGAGTTGCAGTGTACTTTCAAACCTTCTAGTCTAGAAGAGCTGCATTTCTTAAATTTATTTTTCTTGCATAGCCTAGAAAGATTTCTTTGTTCTGAAAAATTGACTGAATGAATAAAATGAGTTTTGTATTCTAGCTCTTCACATGTACCTTCCCCCACTTTCTCTTGTTACCTCTTTGTGCAAAGGGCTCTAATGACCTCGCTGTTGATGAGTCCTAAAGCACCCCCTCCCAGAAAAAACCCTCTTTGTGCACCCAGTAATTTTGAATTTTAGTTTCTCATCAAAGAATACTTATTTAAAATGGGACAGGAATTTATTTTAAAAATGTTTAAACTAGGTATGTTAACAATAGGTAATACCCAAACGGCTCATATTATTTCAGACATTTGAATTCAGGCCAAGACAAAAAATTAAATACATTGAAATCTATTGCATTTGACTCTTAACAACAAAAGATGATTGTTTAAGATAGAATTTCAAAATATAAACCACAAAAATGTTATTTAAATACATGTGTCAGAAGAAACCCGTTTTCCATTTTTGAATAGGTAATGAGTAATTCTGGCGACATTAACCCATTCTTGTCTGAATTTTATTAGAATTTTTGCAACCACTGGGGCTTAATTATTTCCATCATTCCAGCACATAATTCAATGACATTTTCTCAGATTCCCTAAAATTATGTTCATTTTTGTTTTGATATTTTACAAATATTGGTTACATATCTAAAGAATAGGAAAAATAAATTTCCCTGTATTTGATGAAAAAATAATGTTATTAAATATAGTGATAAATTTCAAAACTATTTTCCAAATGTAAGGGAACTAAATATTGTTTACACTGGTTAACTGTTTCTGACTTCTTTCCAGTTTCTGCATACATGTTGCTCTACATTGTCTAATTCCTAATCACAGTCACCCAAAGCCTATCACCCACTCTGCAAATTCAAAAATCCAACAAAACATTTAATTTTGTAAACACTTTGACACCACCATTATCACATACTTCAACAACACACAACCACCACTTCACTCAAACAACAACAAATGAAATAAAATATCACTGGAAAATGATCGATATTTAACAATTAACTTTTGAAAGATTTAGAGTAGAAATAAAGATATAAATAATATCTAATAATGAGTTAAAATCTGACCTAAAAGTACAGGATGGGCACAGCCCGTCTTTCATCAGAACATCAATTAATTGTAGAAGACGGGCAGAGCCCGTCTTTTGTCTCTAATGGATTAAATAAAATGATCAAAAGAGTAGGAAGACAAATAATCCTTTGATTCTATTGTACAAGTATGAACACACTGTTCCTTCATATAGTCCTAAATGACAATATAACTTTAGTTTCATGCCAGTAGATTCATTAAAAAAGATTAAATATATGTGATTTGAACACTGAAGAAAATTATAGAAGTACTTGTCTATTCAAATCACAAGTCTTTATAAGTTTAATAAGATTACTGACAATATTTCCTATATCAAACATGTTCTAGGAAACTTCTAGAATTCTACTTCTTTCCTCTCTTTTTACCTTGCCCAAAAAATATATTTTAATGAATGATGTTCTCTATCTTGAAAAGGTGTGTTTACAACTTTCATTGTAACTTTGCTTGCACATTAATATGAATTAAATGGTTTCAAAAATTTCCTCTCTGAAAATCAATGATGTAAGATCTTCAAATAGCAGAAACAGTATTCTTTACAGAAAAGTACAAATTAAAACAATAAGAAATTCAAATTTCATTGATACTAGATTTTTTTAGTTCAAAATTTAAAGCAGTATGTACACATTTCCTTTCATGAGTCATGAAACCAATGGCGACGATTAGGATGTGTGTATGAACCTCCCCCCCCCCCCCCCCCCCNAATAACTGAGAATTATAAAAAAAATTACACCATTCCTGATGTGGTGATCACCAATTGTCTTTCCTTTGATTTATTCCATTATTTAAATCATAGTTAGTGGAAATATTCAGAAAATGTCATGTGAATGAAAATTGCCAATATATTATTTTTTTCCAGAGAAGGGGATCTTCTTCATCACAATGAAAGTTAGGCGATCTAAGATACTGCGACGCTAACTTCAAATAATGCTGAGTCACACAGAAATAAAGCAGCGGCACGAGAATTCAAGAGAGAAGAGCCGAAGTTCGTGTGAATCTCATGATGCCAAGAGAAGTTGAACTGCACCAGTTAGCTTTTCATTTTACAGTCCTTTTGATTATATTTAACAGAACCAACCATTTCACATGGAATTTTGAATGAACCCTTCAGAAAGACTTTTTAGAAAGGTGATTTTACTCAACTTCTAAATTCTTCCTCCTATATTCGAGTAAATACAGTAGTACTACTAAAAAAGTGTTCTAGTGATTTGAATGTTGCATTCTGCTTACATTATTCCCATGCAACCCAAAAACCTCATCATTATGCTTGCGAACTCATTTTTAAAATCTATGCTTCTATGCTCTCAGCCCAAGCTCCTAACCCTATAAATGAAGTTTTGGACTTTGAAGAAACTGGAAAGTAACAAAATAATTATGCCAATGACTCTTAGAGCTTAGTAAGAAGATACATGATATCAGATATCAGTCATCAAAAGATTAATTTATTGTTACTATCTCCCTTCTGTTACAAGCTAATTAAAGTGGTGAAATTTATTTCCTACGAGTCAAGAAGGAGAGTAATAAATCTTCAACATCTAATACCTGTCTCTTATACACANAGTACCTCTCAACCACCAAGGATAAAAATTATGTAGCCTAGCACAAAAATTAGGGAATCCAATTTAAATTTGGAAATAACTCATTCAGATGAATCAATACCAAGTTGATAATATACTGCAATTTCAATGAAAAACTTACCTGAGGCCATAAGGACTCGGGAGCATATAAACGAGAGCATGCAGAACACTTTTGTCCACAATACTCATATGCTGATCGAATAGTACCAACAACCACATTCAGAACATCAGCTGATGGATGAACAAAATGATAATTTTTACCACCACATTCTCCAATAAGTCGTGGATAAGACCTGTAGCGATCAATATTGGCACCAACTTGTTTCCACAAGTGGTTGAATGTGCTATTAACAAAAGAAAAATACATTAAGCAGATGAAAAAAATTATTCCCAACTATGAGCAAAAAAATTTAAGAACATACACAACAGATCCAGTGAAATTGATAGCAGCCAAATCCTTTGATGCAGTAATAGCATCACCAAAAACAGGGCCATCAGCTGGCACAAAATTAACAACTCCAGGAGGCAAACCAGCCTCTTTCATTATTTTGAAGATAATGTAATTTGAGAGAAGGGCTGTATCTGAAGGCTTCCATAAAACACTGTTTCCCTGTACAAAAAGAATTTGTTAAAAGCTCAATTTGAAGTTTCTTCATTTATCTGGAGCTAAGTACTGAGGTCTAAGTAATAAGTACTCTTTTATACAGAGTAACTGGGACCAACACTGATCTGGATAATGAGAAGTCTGGATTATTTGGGTGATGCAGGGAATAATCAATAACCCATAGAAAAATATATAACACTTGTTACATATTTTTCACGAAAATTGAGTTACAAAAATATTTAGTGAGTACTGAAAAAAATACTCAAAAAACGGAGTCCTTACACAACAACGATATGTAAGGTAGATGACTCTTGGGAACACATTCTCCAAGCAATCATAAATAAACCCATTGGGTACACATAATATACTCATTTTGTACTACCAATTGGAATATTTAATCCAAAAGAACAGTATATTCAATTAAGTAAACAATGAATTTTAGTGGCATAGGCCACAGGCAAAACTATTGTATTTACAATTCTCATACAGTACAGCAAAATTGAAAACAAAAAATTGTGATCATAAAACTGGTCCCGATAAATGAGAGTCTACTGTAAACAAATAGTTTAAAGAATCTTCAAAAAATCACATCAATATGAACATTCTGCTGACTTAAACTCATACTAATTTAACAACATAAGTCAAATTCTCTCAAAAAACAAACAGTACCTCCTTAAGGATTGTTTTATGGAGGTAATTATTGTTCTCTAGGAGCACTGGTAAATTTTAAACTCAACCATCCTCCTTCCAGTATTCTTTACATTTTTTGAGTTCTCTATCTACCCACATACACTAATTCTCTATTTTCATTCCATCTTCCTATAGAATTCTAATCCCCCTTTAGTATCCTTGTAATTTTCCTTGCCTACTTTGGTTAATTTTAATATGAGATCTCCTTAATGTGGTTACTGTAGGAGCACAAATCTGAACTGCTACAGTAAATCTCTTCAAAATTATATCAATGTCTTTCAACTTCAAACCAACAAATGGTAACTAGAGAACATGTACCAAAATAAATCTAAGAATAATTTATTGTTGTATTAACATCTATTATATCTATTAATCACAATATAAATATGACTTTATGTTATAAAATCCTCCAGAATTTTAAAAAGAAAATCAAAATTACATGAAATACCACACAAAAGAGGATAACATACCATCAGAGCGGGAGTGTATCCCAGGTTTCCTCCAATTGCAGTAAAATTAAATGGAGAGATTGAAGCAACAAAACCTTCCATTCCTCGATATCTCATAGAGTTCAAAGTTACTTTTGGAGATTCACTGATCGGGCGATATTTCATCAATTCTTCAGCATTGCTGGCGTTGAACCTTGGAAACAAAGTTTGGTTACTGAGACTGATCATGACCCCATATTCAGGAGAGGGAATAATTCATTATATTTAATTAATTACCTAAAGAAATCAATCAATTCTGCAGCAGAATCGATTTCTGCTTGCAAAGCATTTTTGGACTGACCCAACATCGTAGCAGCATTTAATTGCATCCGGTACTTGGTAGCCATTAAATCTGCAGCCCTTTGCCAAATATCCAGCCTCTTTTGAAATGGAACATTATCCCAAGTTTTTTGGGCTGCTACAGAAACCTCAATAGCTTTCCTCACAACATCCTGAAATTATTAATGCCATTTCTAATGAACTTCTACGTAACCAAGATAACTTACTTAATTAATACGGTATTTAACAGTGATTTCTCCTGTCTAAAAGGAGGTAGAAATGATACATTTCTCATAAAATTGAACTGTAAGCTCTACTTAAAGTAAAGTAGACCATTTAACTAGATGAAAATATATTTTTTCAATTATTCTTAAAAATACTCATGCCTGAAGATCAATTACAAAAAGGAAAAAAGAACGATTAAAATTAACATAAAATCGATACCAAATAATAGTTTTACTTACAGGTGTAGCATAGTAGTACTTGGCAATTTGGTGAGAATGGTTATGAGGCTGCAAAATAACAAGAAATGATTTGTAATTGGTGCATTTTACAGATCTCAAAATAGATGGAGCAGGTTATGCATTACAGAACCAAGCACCACTACCACTTCATGAGGAAAAGCAAGTCCCATGTTCTTTTATCTGAAATAACTCAATGTGGAAAAGATTTCAAATCCCCACAATACTGTGGAAGCAAAAACAAGTAATGGGATTATTACAGATTTTTAGTTCAATTAAATAAATAACTTATAGCCAGAAAAAAGCAGTTAAATACTGCATATGACCATGTGGGGGACAATAGGCTAATTTACTCTTCTGATCCAATCAAGGGCCCATCCCGTTAATTCCAATCAAAGGGACAATAGGCTAATTTACTCTTCTGATCCAATCAAGGGCCCATCCCATTAATTCCAATCAAAGAACCTAAAGAAAAACCAGAGAAAATGTGGGCCATGATGTGAAATATATGGTTTCATATGTTCTCAAGCAGGTAGCATCAATATCTTATATTGTGTTACTTGGTTCCTTTATATTAAACATTTAGCTACTTATGAAGTATAGAAAATGATATAATATTCATGCTAAAGATTAAAAATATCACAGAAATATGAGGAAAAATGTACCAGAAACAAGTAGTTTGTACAACATAGCCAGCTTACCATGGGTTGATATTTAACCAAATCTGTCCTGATTTCCTCATCTCCCACAACAATCGGAATATCTTGGATATTTGAAGATATAACTTGTAGAGCTTTTTCCAGCTCTGCTCGTTCTTTGCTCCCTTTCAAATAATCTACAAAATTATAAACTATTAGAATTATCTGAAGCAAATAAAGAGAATATATTATTTGTTACATTAATATTTGTATTAAAAATCAAAATAACCACAATATTTTAAAAATTGATTTGCAGTGTGTCATTAAATTTATCTCCAAGAGCAAGTAAGTCAATCCTTCACTAAATTTAATGGTTTAAAACAACTAACATTATATTTGCCCATCACACATGTTATAGGTATACAGCAATAAATAAAGAGGAACTGAATTGCCTTACCAAATACCGGTTCATTCCTTGCGGGAATTTCCTTAGTTTTCACCTCACTTAAGACTGATCCCAGAAACCTAATTCCTGGCCTACGCAAAAAATAATAAATCAATAGAAATAAATACAAGAATATAATTAAGTGAGTTTTTAACAAATAAGTACATCTCATAAATGTACTGGGAATAAAGTCTCCAACACTGTATGTGACTGATTAAAATTTCCGCGATTAATGTGACCATAAATATACACGCTCACAACAATAATCTGGGTTACCCCCTAGGATATAATTTAAAAAAACAATGAAGAAAATGGTAGTGTGTTATTAATGCAAAAGAAATATGTAAAAGTAACATTTAGAAAGAAAGAGAGAGAGAATTAAAAAAAAAAATCGCAATATCACGCAAACTGTATTTTCTTGCTTTTGTTTTTATAGCTACTATGCAACTTCCTCAGAAATGTTACATGCTATAACACACACAATTTATTTTGGTACTAATCTCAAAGATGAACTAGTGGTGTTAAGAAATACAAAGTGAAGTGATATTTGCGGCGTACTTACAACAGAAGAACAAAGAGGAAAGACACATAAGGTAGAATTTATTGGATGTATCAACCACTAAGAAGAGATGAAAATTGTTAAACCTGATGAAGAAAATTGCCTGTAGTTGAACGCTCATCGACAGTACTCCTGAGCTCTGATATAAATATATTAGTTAACTACTACACATTAGCATATTTCATAAAAAGCAAATGAAAAGTAAGTGGGGAGGGGTGCGACAGTGGCATTAATTCTGACACCGGGTGAAAACAGACTGAATGACTATGACTACTTATGTCATGAAATAACTCAGACGAATTATGAAGTGAAGGAAAGAATTTCTCACAAAAAGAATTAAATTGAAGAACAATATTCAGCACCATAAATTTAATTTATTTTTATGTCATAGACAAGGAGAGAATCCCTAATCCAGACCAAAGATGATGAAGGAAATATCCCGTCCAAACAGAAATGTTAACAGTTCATGATTTCACTGATTGGTATCCCCACTCCTCAATACTTGATGATAAAACATCCTTTTCCTCTGTACAATAGAAATTTTCAGGAAGCTATGGTAAAGAAACAAAATATACAAAGAGAAACAAAATTTACATAAAGGTACAGGAATATGGGTAAGACAAAAGACAAAAGTTTACAGTAAACAATAGGTGAGATGATTCAAAATGCAAAAGGAAAAAATAAACAGTAAACAGGGCATGAACAGTTACAAAATTTTTAAATTACCACATCTGAGTATCAGCTTTGACATATTTACAATAATAACATTTTATAAACCAATTAAGACATCCTGGATGTCACCATAAAAATTGGATTTATAAAGGTATCAAGAGAGTTGCATGCCAGAAAGTACATTTAATTTCAAAGAAAACTATATTGTGAACAAGAAATATACGTAGGAGGATGAAGTAAGAACAGTAATAATTTTTTGTTATGTACATTCAATTTTTTGAAGAATACAAGAAATAAAAAATTAATCTATAGACAAATAAATTGAGAAACACAAAATTGTGTCTCATATAAAAAAGAAGCAACATAATAACAAATCATGAGTTACATTAATTGAATAAAATTTAATCCTTCTTAGATAAAAATTACATAATGAAGGGTAACACTCCTTGACTATCCATTATAAAACCCTACGAATACCCAAGAGAGAAGAACATCATAGACTTTTAATGCTTTGAGAATTTTCTCAATATGCTCCAAGAATCATCAACATAACAAAAAATAAAAAACTGGTAATAAAAGTGAAGTAAAAAGAATTTTGAGAGATTGAAAAGCAGCAGTTAAAGGCAAGGGAACCAACTTTTTTACAAGAATAAGTAAAAGAACAGTCAATTAAAATGAAAGAGCCAATGAAATTTAATTTCTAAAAATTTAAAGTTATTAGCCCTGAAACGGTAAGTAAAAAGACAATCAAAAAGATACATGCGGTGCACATTCTACGTGATGTCAGGTATACCATTTCCTAAAATGAAATGACTTCTTTTTCATATATTCTCAAGAAAAATATTTATAAGGGAAATTTACAATGGCAACTACATAAGGAAAAAGGGATTAAAGGAAGTTGATAATTGTATTGACAGATGGAGGTAGAGACTTCTTTATTTCAATATTTTTGTTTTTACGCTGCTTCAACAAACAGGGACACATACAACAATACTTGTGAAAGCAGGTCTCGAGGAGTTTTTTTTGTTGTTGCAGAAATTCAAATTGTATCCTACCATCAAGGAAATTAAGAAATCTTTCAATAACTGTCAGAATATTAAAATCTTTGAATAAGACATACTCTCAGGACAATGTCAGGAAATTAATAATTTTGCTAGCCTACAACGATTCAAAATGTAACTTTTTCCTCACATCTAAGATAAAAACAAATCTTCAGACATTAAATATATATTTTATTAATGGGTACAAGTAATGAATATTAACCAAAAATGATATTTTCACAAGTCTAATGACATGATTGACACATATCTTTGATGATATATAAATAAACAGTACAGGAGGCATAGATAGCGATGCGATAAAATTTTTGACAATTCTATTTCCCACAAACAATATAAAAGAATATCAAGAACATGACACTCAAAAAATTCATCGTGATCTGTCAAAAGTAGGTCGTCTTAAAATAACATGAAAAACAGTATCGGCCACTTATATGAATTTGACAATCAAATAGGACATAATTCATTTAAAAAAATTTATTCAGGAAGAGCCTACATTCCTTTCTCAAGTAAATCTTCTCTTTATCGGGAAGAATATAGAAGATAAGATACAGTTAAGACGCGTCGCTTGAGTAGTCTTTATCGTTACCTTTGGACGCTACTCAGCAATTTATGTCGATAAACTGTCAACATCTTCCTCCACTAAATCTTGTTCAAAGGTCAATGTAATAGATAAACTTATCTGTGGCCCCTGAACTCCACGTCAAGCTACATCCAACCACCATATGTACGGCCCAAACGATGAGTCCAAAGAACACGGTCAGAACACGACAAATCGCGAGGTGGGGATGATCTGAGCATTATACACCACGCGTCATTGCATTGGAAAATACCCACCATCATGGAGTTTGCATAGTAGATTTCAATGAGGTGTTTTATTGAATTCCTTTCCTTCCTTAAGATTGAAGGAAGCACAAGGTAAATATTTGTTTATTGTTAAGAACAAAACGTACACATTTCACATAAATAAAGTCACCAATTTCGTATTAATGATATTGACATAATTATTCTTTGCTTGTATCTTATATACAGTTTGGAAAACTTTCGATAGCCAATGAAATTTTCTGAAAATCAGCTGTTTTGAAACACAAAAAAGTAGCACCAGTATTCCTTTTCAATGTCAGTTTCATATTTATGGATTAATCGATAGTAGGGCTGCATGTTTTACGAATGGTTTTATGAGAACCACCATGTCTGTCGCAATAACTAACGAAACGTCGAGCTTTAGTACGTGATGCAACTAGTTAGACCCGATGTCCTACAGACACATGATGGAGTTATTTTTTAAAAATAGTATGTTGGTTTTAAATTAAAAGTAAGCTTTCATCACATAAATCACACACCAACAATACCGCATTGCGAACATTTCGACGTACATGAAAACTCAATTGGCGCCAAACTCAATGTACTATACTGAACGCAGCGAAAGAATCGAAACGCAGGCGCGGGTACAAGGGGAAGGTCATAGGGGGGTCATGACCCCCCCTGACCCCCACCCCCCCAAAAAAAGAAAAATCCCATAGACAATGTGGTTTATAGTCTCGGAAAAGAGTTTGAGATTTTCAAAAAGATTGAAGTATTTGAACGATTTTTAATCAGTAATTAGTATTAGTGTTTATTTGTAGAAACGATTCAGCAACAACCAGTGTGCCCTACACAGTTCGACAATGCGACGGTGAAGGTGGTACCATTATGGTTTGAGTGTGTGTGTATGTGTGAATCACGTGATATGCTCGTGGGAAGAGAGTCATCTTCCGAGGTCCGACGGTTATGAATGGTGGTTGTGTACATTGGCGGATCAAAGGGGTCTATAGCCCCCCCCCCNACCTGAACTTTCAACAGATAATATTGAAATTGATAAAATGTATCTTTATCCTTTAATATGTATTGTTTAAACAATTAATAAATTTGATCACTATTTAATGAATTGTTAATTATCTATTTGATGAATTGATATACTATATTAAAATACAAATTCGCTATAATATTAATAATATTTAAAATAATATAATAATCTTTACTATAACGTTTGTAATAATATTTATAATCAAATTTATGAAATTTAGCCCTTCCCCTTGATTACGGTCTAGATCCGTCACTGGTTGTGAATTAGCGGATCGCTGCTCGGCGACGCTTTACAATACAGCAGCATTTGTTATCGAACGAGGGTTCTGGGTAACAGTCTGCTTCCATGATAACTAGAGAGATAAAAAAATCTTCCACATAAATTATATTAATTTGAGAGCACTTCTTCACTATTATATATTAACAATAGTAGTACATTGTTGAATGTCACCAGTCCGTGGTGGAAGAATAAAGAACCTCTGCATGCAAACGTAATTATGCGCTAAGTGGGAGAAGAGGCGCAAAGAATTTGTATTAAAAATATTCATCCTTTATGAATCCAAACAGTTCGTTTTGTTTCTTTTTTTGAGTTTGATTTATTAACATGATATTTCAGTATAAATACGTTCTTCAATATTCATAGATCACTTGTTAGGCGGCACTCAATGGTTAGTGTTTCGGAATATTGTTATCAAAGAAATTGGAGTTTTTAAGTCTCATAATTTTTCCTAGAAAATTTATGTAGCGCGCTTGGATTAAAATTGCAAAAAAGGTTAATTTTTCAAAACGTTTTTTCTTGTGTTAGGGCAATTTTGAACATTTTTTGTATATATGAACTTTGGCCCGGGCCAAAGTCAATGTCTCAAGAATTAAAGACGCATTCAAATTTTGGGACCAATTGAACGGAAGAGTCCCAAACGTATACAGCATTTGTACTTAATTTTTCAAAAGCCACAGCTGCAGAACCAACTTTAGCAGCAATACTGTTCTTGCCTTGAAAATTTTAATTGTTCTCTATTTAAAAAAATGAATAATTTTTTTGCACCTTTAATTATAGTAAAAGATTTGTATTTATCACTTTCCCCTACCCCACAAACAATTAAAATAATCACGAAATTATGGCGTTACTGTAGAAATATTCTTGTCAATTAACACCTACATGACCTAAATTTATAATTTTCTTTACAATTTTCAATTTTTTTTCGAGGTTGGTGTGTTTTTCTGGAATGTCCCATGCTCAAGAATATATTCTTTTGCTATGACCCCCCACTAAAATATTAGTCTGTATCCGCCCCTGAGATGGAGCCAATTGTGAGAGAGCGCGATTTTATCATAAGTTTGCTGCGGGGCTGGAATGGGTGGCGACTTATTCCAGTCGGCCCAGGAAGATTCAGCATCCTCGCAAAACTGGCTATGACACCTCGACTTTCACGTGATCGCTTAGGCTCCTTTCGCATTACTATTCTTTCACCGCGTCCAATGTACCATACGATCCCCAATTCAGGTAAAGGCGCGCAACGTAACTCCCGTTCTGGCTGCCGAGCCAAAAGTAAGGGTGCGGGGCAGGGTTGCCAGATGTACGATAATTATCGTTTCGTACGATAATTAAGCCATGTGTTCGATGTAAGATTTGACTTTGTACAATAATTTCACTGAAGGTTTAATATTGTCCATGATAAAAAGACAATATGATTTTATCAACATAAAGGAATGCGTTAAAAAAACTTCCATGTTAATTTTTTTAAAATGAGAACAAAATTAAAATTGTATTCCTAATATTTTGTAACAATATTAGGTTAAGTAGAAAGGTAATGGCGCCATTGTCTATGGCAAACCTGTTGGAGTAGAAGCCTGGATCTCATCCTGTAAGGAAACTCCAAATACGGCACCAACAATTATATAAACAATTCAAGTCGAAGTTTAATGTACTGAATTTTTTTTCTTTAATATTATAGCTTAACTTTTTCTCAACTACAACTCAAATTTCAATTGTTTTTCGTAATGCTAACATGATATAGCAATAATCCACTTTGCAGCGTATTTAAAATCAGAGCCAGAACTGGAACCATATGTACATTTATATATTAGGATCTATGTTGCTCAATGAAACGTTTTCGGCTCTACGAAAAGCAGATCAATGCTGATTTGTTATTCAGTCACGTTCATTCAACCAGGGGTGCCCACAAGGGGGGGGGATCATGACGCAAACTGCGTCATTGAAAATTTTGGGGAAGGGTTCGAAAAATGGAGGTTTTTTGGAAGATTAGAACATTCAATAGTTAAATAGTAAATATATTTTTAAAACTAGCGTATATTGAAATAAAATTCATAACAATGTATTAATTTTTAAACTTAACAGACTTTTTAACATGGTAAATAATTTCAATTCATTCTCCGAAACTGATGAATAAATAGTAAGTCATGCCGAGCAGAGATCTAGACCGCTGAATAATCAGACACGAGCGTGGGATACGGGTCGGACGGTCACCTCTTGTGTATCAAAAGACCGGGAGACTCATGCCTCGCGTAAACGAAGAAGTGGCAATAGATACCTGCCTCTCTATCTTGCTATGATAACATTGCACAACAGGCGACCGATCTAGAAAACATCGTTGCGCTGAAGATTCATTGCTTTCCCTTCAGTGTATTAGTTTTCTGTGCGTAATCAAGGTCGGAGCTGAATTTTGTATCTCGCCTCTTTTCCCAAGTATCGCCGTCCGGGAGCCTGCGTGTTTTTGTTATAGTGATTTACCCGAATTGTGGGGAATTAACCAATTTTTACTGTGTTGACAATATTTCTTCGTTTCTTGTGAGTGATAAACTCTTAAATATGATGTGGAAAGAACTTTGCCAAAAACTATTTAAAATTAAAGTGATAATCGAAATATCTGAAGTGATGCGCAACGGTAGTGGATCTTCTGAACCGTAGTCTGAGAAAGCGTCCAGCGTTACTGCGTGCGTTTTAAGGTAAGTAGAGAAGTGAAAGAAAAACTGTTGTTTCTCGAATTGTACGTTGATATTGGCTTCTTTAATGTAAATTTTGTTCACAAATATTTGTAGTCACGCACACTTATTATACTCGTTACAAAGTATGCAACATTTTTATTGAGGATTTTTGTGGTCTACGTTTCTTAAAATCGGGTGACAAATCTGCTAATTGTCTCATTATCTTGCTTTATATATCTAAAAAGTGAAGAAGGGGACATGTATTTGAGGTACTTATCTAGTGAAATAATCCGATGAAATGTAAGAAACCTTGAAACCTCAGTTTAGCGCATATGAATCTGAACATATATGGAATCTGAGTGAGGCTTTGAAATTTTAAAAATTCAAACTGTTCTTGTACTTTCCTGATTTTTTNAATTCAAACTCTGTTCTTCTACTTATCTAACTTTTAGCTGCTGAAATATAAATTAAAGCCTAATTATGTAATGTAATCTCATTTAAATTTATGCTTTATCAGTAAAGCGGATACAGGTGATGAACATATTCTTTTTACTTTCTCATATACGTGGTCTAGAGACAGTCGAACCAAGAAAAAAATCGCGAGATTTTGACGGAAATATTCGTTTTTAGTGTCTCTGATACCGAAAGTTTTTTTTAATACTTCGTGCGTAATACCGTATAGTATGTAATACATCGGAAAGTGGTTGGTTACCTCTCTCACTGACACCGTTTTTTGGGTGACTGTCGGTTGGGTCCCGCGGTCAACTTTCCCTTCGTTTGCATCCCAGTTAATCTTTTGACAGTTTTTCCTGGCCAGAAGGATATAGCTGAGTTGGGTCCCGCGGTCAACTTCCCCTCTCTAGCGCTCCTTTCGTTTTTCCGTGTAAGAAGAGCATGGCTCAATTGCGTCCCACGCTGGTGATGGGGAGGAGGAACATTTCCATTCATGGTATCTTCATTTTTGTGCAGTAGAATGATATGGAAACCATATAAATATTTCAAACATTCTGGGACATTTGCTTAACGAAAGGAAATTTAACCATTCAACTTAATCAATTAATACTTGTACAACTTGTCTTTAAAATGTACATGAACACAGTCAATCAACGAGAAAAAAACAAACATTCAAATAAAGATATTGATCAAAATATTATACCAGGATTCTTGTTTTTGAGGTTTGAAGAATAATTTTCTTCGTCAAAGGCAAGCTTGTTTGACTTTACATGGTCTCAATTTGCGAAAATCGACAAAACCAGTTTGTCCGGGAAGTGGGGTTTTGTCACCCTCTTCAAGAGGCAAAGTAATTAAGGAAATGACTGCGGGACCCAACTCAACTATACCCTTTTGGGAAGGGTGGCAAGAGGATTGGGATACCTTGACCGCGGGTGCCAATCCAACGACTCCGCATTTCTTCGTTCCCAAACATCTTGACCCAGAGTTGCTCTCTTTCGCTCACACCAACATCCTTGCCCTTCGCGGTCGGGATGATTCACCTACTGGATATTTCTTACTGCAAACTATTTTTTATCGTGCATGTAAAAGGCAAAAAATAGTTTTATTTTGGATTCTGGGCAAAATTTCAAGAAAAATGGTACCAAACAATTGCCATTTTCTAGTATTCATTTTCCCTTTATTTATTCGCAGACGATTAAACTACTGTTGTCAACATAACATAGGATGCATGAAAATGGTTGCTATTTTCTTTGTAAAATTACTTTGCGTACTACATTGATAAGAGTCTTAAAAGTGTATGAGAAAGCATGTGCATTGATTTTGCAAACAGGTTTTAATTTGGAGTTGGGGTAGATAAGAGAGATACAAATGTAAAATATTTCTAAATGTTTGGAATGTGATTTGGAAGAGAGTTGATGCGAAGGGGGGATTTTTCTTTTTTTTTGGGGGGGGGG
>NNCF01126516.1:1133009-1145488 GCA_002313205.1 Laupala kohalensis
GGGGGGGGGGGGAGAAGCAAGTGGTGACTTGTCAGGGAAAAAAACGTTGAAAAAGAGCGGTTGGAAATAGTTCAAAAATACGCAAAATTCCCAATCAGAATTTAGGCACAGGAGGGGGAACAGTTGTGGCATTGGAAGTTTTTCGTAACGTGAAGTTTAAAATGGAGAGATCTTGGAAGTGGAAAAAGAGGTGTAGGAAGAGATGAAGTCCATTTAAGGAATGGCAAATGAAATTTTTTTTTCTTGTTGCAGTCCGCTTCTTGTTGTTGTATCTTGAGCCTTGTTATATCAGATCAGAGAGTCGAAATCAGAGAGACGAGATCAGAGACACGAGATCAGAAACACGAGATTTTTTTGCGCGAAGTGAAGACTTGTAGGTTTTTTTGTGAGCAGAGCCACGACTCAGTCTCATTTTCGAAGTTATCTGATTAGCTCATGATGTCCGATGAGATTTCCGAGTTCGCTAATTTCCGGAACTAATTCATCAGTCTTGCTAGCATTTTCGGCAGCAAATTCTAAATCCGAGACGCGACAAAACTCGTACGAAAAATATGTCCATTCGGCGGGCGCTTCCGAGAATCCAGGGACCGCCTTTGAAATTGAACCATGATGGTTTGGGTCCACGCCGCCCCTGAGGGCATCCAGGCAGCCTAGCTTACGTGAGGAAGGCACCACCAGGTTTGCTGGCGCTAGTGACGTCATTAACCGGAAGTCGTTCTGAGGTCGAGGCCAGGCCGGCTTCCCGTGCGGTTGACGCACCCTCCACTCAGCACTGTACTGCTTGATTGGTCATCAGGTTGAGGTATTTTATGATTGTTGGTGGCATCCGACACATATCATCATGCGCTATTGCGAGAAGACGAGTGCGGGTTTGATTGTTCAGAGGGGCTCGGAACTTTGGACTTTATGATTAATGAAGAAGGCCCAATTAGCAAGAAAAAACTCCACTTAATTATATATTTTAAATACAATATCAATGTAATTGCATTTCAAGAAGCAAGAATTATTGTAAATTCAGTGTTTGTTTTATTTGTCAAAGGAGAGATTATCTTAATGTTTATTCAAGATGTTCAATTTGTTTAAAATTTATGTTTGTCGTTGAGAAGCCGAATTCGGCGGAAATACTAGTGTATTTCATGTTTACATGGGTTACCAGTTATGTGTGTTTCTTTTGGGGGATAGCATGAAGGTTTTTTTTTTTGTATGTGATTCATGTTAATTAAATTTAATGGATTTCAATTTGTCAATAGCGTTTTCCTGTAGTGGAACCCTAGTATGGTCTTTCCCTTCAAAAAAAATGCGAACCCTAGAAATTTGTGGAACCCTGAGATTAATTAGCCGAGGCGCCTTAAAGATCAAAGTTATAAGTTCTAGAACATTATTATATTTTTAACACGTAAAAGATTCGTTCCGCCACAATACACCTCCCGGATTTCCCCACCGACCACCGAAGTACGACGAAGGGCAATGTACATCGAAGGGGCGGTGAAGTTGTATACGTAGAATGAGCGACCATCCCACCCCATTAGTAGACCAAGTCATTGTTTGCAGGCTGGCTAGCAGCTGCAGGACTAGAGCGGGAGATACGTTGCGCGCCTTACATAGTAAACGTGTTTCAGCCGAACCCAATAGATCTTAACCTATCGATATGGATGATGAACCATGTACATAGTGTGAGGATGCTTATAATACAGACAACTCCAGAGATTCGACACGATTCAAACTACCCTGAAATCATCACCGTGGATTCGTTGCAGCGAAATTGCACTCACTACGAGTGAATACTTTAAACTTCTTGCGGGTTAAGCTAAAGTTGGAATGAAGATTTATATATTGACGATGATAGCCATGAAAGTCTACATTCATTCGATATAAGTGAATTTCAACATGTGCTGAGATTGAAATATCAACCCTTCGTGTAGAGTGAAATTGTATAACGAAAATGAGGATTGGGCTTGGTTGGCTGAAACCGTGCACCTTGTGATTACATACACCTCGCGCTGTCGTCTTGGCATAGGATAATTATATCAATATTCTTAGCCATACATCCTCGATTGTCCTTGTGGTTAAAATTATACTTTCGTATAATTTTTTTCCGCTTTTTAAGTCCAGAATTGAAATATGAAACCTATATCACAAATATTCCAACTGTAGTGAAAAATAGTCTTTGTTTGTTCTTCTGTTAACGAAAAACGGCCATTGGTGGTCACTTGAAAAGAATGGCCGTTTGGTGCTAACAGATGGGTATTCAATGGCCATTTTTACTAGAGAATGAATATTAGCAAGAATTCTTTAGATAAAAAATCACACGGAGTTTACGTGATCGAGTAAACTGGTGTTTCCAGTAACGTACCAAGTTCGCTTGCACCAATACGCTACGAAGGATCTTTGTAAATCTTCAAAGAAACGATGTGGCGATCTTCAAACAAACATTTTTATCAAATAAAGAGCATTAAATATAATTTCTTGTATATTACAAATAGTGGTATATATACAACATTTTCATTTATCTACGCTTCAACTGTGTACAGACTTCTCGTTTAGAATGCCCGAATACCAGAACTTACTCGAAGAGAGTGAGCAACCGAAGATCCATTGTGTTCGACAGGTATCGCTCGCTCACTCCAAAATACAAGTGATAATTTCCACTTACAAGACCGAGTGAAACAGTTTAATATATTGAAGTGTTTCACTCCAATCTATTGAAGATCTCTATTAGAGTAGGGATGACTACAGCTCCCCGTCGCAGGCATTTTGCCCGCATGAGTATGCGTAGGGTAGGGCGACCTCGGTGCGAAGGGGATGACCAAAGGCGCAGTGGGGGACACCAACACGGCTTATCGCTTTCTTATAAGAATAACAGTCGTGCAGATTGTTTCGTAATTGTGTTAGAGAAGCGAAAAAGTATCTCGTACATATTCGTCTTGCACTGGCATTTATCGAAAATGTAATTTGTTGCATAGCAATTGAATACTGAATTGAATATATAACAATAATTAAGATGTTGAGATTCGTTGACGAATATATGGTAGCTGAAAAGGCGGTGAGAATACTTTTGTTAATTTCCATCAACGTCTCTTTTTCCCCCAAAGGAACTTGTTTCCTTTTTATTTTTTTACTTTGAGACCAATCCCGATATTTAACTTTGTTTTAGAAGAACCACGAGTCTAAATTATTATTGCTGAAATCTTGAGTAAAATTAATTTTCGATAACTTCCCAAACGTCTTCCAGATATTAACCGTTCATTAAAAACTGACAATCAGAGACAAACAAAAAAACTCGACTAAATGTAAATAGTGAGCAAATAGTTTACTTCAATTTGCATACAAAAGCTGAACGGAGGAGTAAAAACGATGCGTCAAAAGGAAATGCAGAATCATAAGTACGTAAAATAGCCCCTCTCTAACTGTTCTTCGAAATGTGTTCTTAATCAGAATATATAAAGTCTATCTGACTGTACAATGAGTAGCTCTATTTCTGAGTTTAAACTCCTGTTGCATAGCATCCAAATGGAAGGAGGAGCAGTGGCACTTGAGTCTCTCCCCTCTCCCCTAATCTTTCTTCTTAGGCTCGGTCCGCACATAGCGTTGCCAACGGTCGGTACGTCGGATCGAAGGCAACGCAGCATGTACATTTAAATGAGACCATTTGCACATTCATCGTTGCGTATTTTCCCCGCCCGTTGGTCATTTCCGCCGTCGTCCTGCTGCGTAGGGGTTGCACGTCGTGAAGAAATTAGGATTTAACACACAGTATCTCATGGCATAGTCCGTTCATTTGCAAACGTGCTGCGCGGTGCCGCGCGGCCTTGTGCGTGGCCATCGGGACCTCCTTTCACGGAGGCTGTGCCTAGACATTTAAACCAATCAGAATGAAAGAACTGGAGTGAAGTGAGAAGCCCGCCTATTCAAATGCTTTTTGATTTATCTGGGACGTAATTAAATGTTTGATTTATTTTTATTAAGTAAATAATTTCGTAATTTTTTCAAATTAGATGGAGACAATTTTCTGGCTTTGAAGAATTTACCTTTTTGGCCCTTAACATTTTGTAGTGAATTAATTAAGAATGAATGAGAAACACGCTGAGCGACCCATGGCGTAGTGCCTAATGCACTCGCCTTCTACCTCTCGGGACGCCGGTTCAAACCCGGCCAAGTAGAATCCGAGTTGGTGGACGGAGCGGCAGGTTTTCTCGGTGTTCGTCCGTTCCACCACAACATTCACTCATAATAATTAACCCCCATGTCATTTATAATCACCACTTTAGAGGGGGAGCGGCAGGAAGGGCATCCGGCACCCTGGTATTCCCCAGCCAAAACCAATTGAAGCATCATATATCCATCCCCATTCGCCGACCCCACATGAAGTGGGAAAAGACTATGTGAAAAAAAGAAATCACGCTATTTATTAACATTATTTAAATGTTAAATTATTTTTCTAAAAATTTTTTTTATTGATTTACCTGTGCTATTTATTTTTGTCTTTAATGAAGACAATGTTTTATCTTTTTCGCACTGAAAGATGTTAGAAAAACCTATTTCTTCACAAAAATAAATAATTCATATCCGAAAGTTAAATGGTTGGACTAAATTTATCATAAATTTGACAAGATTCTACGTATTTCATTTACCAGATTCTGAGTTGTTATATGCGTGAACGAGTTAATTACAATTTTTAATCATTACGTTGACAATACCTTTGCGAGACGTTGTTGCTGTGATTCCTTAAAATATATTTTTAAGGAATATATGGTTTTACAGAAGGTGTTGATCACTATATATTATGCAAATAAATATAGAAAAAAACATAAATAATGATATTGTTAAAATAATATTACTTATTTCAAATGTACTCTTTGAAATTATTTGTCACCCTTCAAAACCTTTCTACACGTTTCAGAATGAATAAACCGGATCTTATAATTATAGAAGTCAGTATTCCAAATAATATTACAAATAACTTTAAAATCTCATCCAATTATTTACATTGTTGCAATTTAACCATTTAAGAATTCACTGTTGTAAAACGTTGAGAAAACTAATGTAAGTTTACTGTGCTTCTAGAATGAGAAACATTAGTAATAAAATTTAGTTGATTTGAAGGTATAAAAATAAAAGCCATTGCGACATTTTTTCATTTCATTATTTTGGTCCAATCAAGCAAATCATTTTAAAGAAATAGGTTCCATGTAAAACTTTAAATAAACTTCCTTCTCCAATATTTTCATTTACAATTTTTCCTCATGGGAAAACTTCTTAATGTCAATAGGTTGGATCATTTACGTTAATCTATATGAAATAATATCTAATGGTTTGAAAATTAATTACAATATTATTTTGATGAACACCGTTGCTCTCCGACTTAAATGTTCTTTACTTGCAAGAAATTTTAATTTTTTCTGCTTCCTTCAGGGAATTAAATCGCCGGTTGAAATGAAGCGAACTCCGTAGAGCCGCGATTATGCAGCAGTCTCGCCTCTGCTGACAAGCTCGGTGCGGTAGCAATGGTTGTGTGCGTACAGGTGAAAAGTTTCAAGACTGCTTTCCTGATCCGACGATCCTGCCGTTGACAACGTTGTGTGTAAACGGAGTCTTACACGCTTTTCGCGGTTGCCAGTAGTAGCCAGAGTTGGGCAGAGTTAATCTGAAATTTAACTTCGTTAACCATTACTCAGTAGTTCAAAACGTTAACTTCGATAATCGTTAAAGCGTAAGTTTGTAACAAAAAATTTCACGTAAGTTAAAGTTAATCGTTAAAAGTTAATTGAATATTTAAAATGAGACATGAGTCTAATAGTCAAGTATTCTTAGGTTAGTCAAATACAATTTTTTGTTAAGATGAGTGTCATATAATTAACTGATGGTAGGCTGAGGAGAGAAGGTAAATAAAACATGAGTAATAATTATTGTCTTTCTTATTTATTGCATTTGACGTGGCATGAGAATATGTTCCATATGCATGATCATGCATGCTCGCATGAGATACATGTTCCCCTTGATGAACATTTAAGCATCAAAATTTTCATCTGAGAGGGATGATCGTATATCTTCGGAAGAAACTGCAGAACGGTACAAATATTTTTTCATATACGTAAAATGGAAGAAAGTTACGTTTTCTAATACAACAAAACCACTGAACACTAATACATCAAGATCGTCAACAAAATAATAGTTTTCTAATCGGGTTCGTTGACTCTGTAGATTTTGAATTCAAGAGCATTCGACGAGTCCGAGCGTGGGAACAGAAGTGGGATAGGGGAAGAAATCACTAAATTACTGAGTCTTTTTACGTTTTGTATAGTATTCACGAATTGGAAACCCTGACCCTAGTGTAAACTTAATAACATGGCCATATCGCTTATCATCTTGTCTGAGTACGGCATGTAGTTTGGTGCTTGTTGGATTCTTTTACGTGCCCTTGGGGACAGTTGATTTCCAAATTCTCACCCATGCGACGAATCGCTTGGGAATCTCAGACCGTACTGACTTATTGAATCATACTGAATGTAGTCATTCATCGCAGCAAAAGCGTTTTATTCCCATTTCACGGGAAAGGACCGACATGTTGGATGGCAATAATAGATCGTCCGCTATGACGATACGACACAAATTTATCAGCAGGCTTAAGTAAACGAAAGTTAGTAAAACCATTAATGGTTTTAGAAATTAATTTAAAGTTAAACAAAATCTTAACATCGTTAATTTACGATTAACGGATTAACTCTTCTCTGCCCAGCTATGCCAGTAGCATTCGTCGACGGGTGAATCACTGACCACTCTGTCATAGGCTAAAGACACATCTGCGTTTTCTCCCCTCCCCACCGTTTGTGCAAAGACACACCTTGCGGAGCGGGCGTCAGAAGGTAAGGGAACGTAAGTAGGGGTGGAAGGAACATGGTCACTTCAGGATGAAAACAGACATGCTTCGCGCAGGTCATGTACAGAGCATCCATGCAACTGCCCGCTAACTACACAACGATTTTATTGTAAAACATACAGCTATAGGTAATGCAACTGTTTGAAGTAAGTTATTGTTTACTGTTCAATAAACACCACGGCGACTATTTTCGTATTTTATAAATAACAGAAATAGACCCACTACACTTAGATGCCAATATACAATAATAGTTAAATATACTTAAATAATAAATAAATAACGTACGAAATTTTTACGGACTTGTTTGTGCTTGTTGTGCGTAATATGTTGCTACGTTCATGTTTCTCCTTACAATTTGTTCTCACCTAACGACTCAAACAACGAGTCGTAACGTTGTGTATTTTAATAAGAACAATATATACTGCAATCGTCCGTAAAAACGTCGTAAGTTGTAATTTATTCATTTATCACATATATACGTTAATAGTAGTATACTTATATAATTATTTAATTCAAATATAATTCCATTTAAAATGTACTCTTACCATGTAATTTATCAATAATTATTGATAGATAACTACCTTCCAAAATACTTAACATGATTGTCTCAATATTTTCTGTTTAAAAAACAGTTCATATTAAGTAGAATATAAATAATATACGCTTTAAATAATGCCAAATGTAGGAAAATCTTTCATCTATGTTCAAAAATTGTTAATATATAATTTTGATAATTAAAAGCGAACTGTTCAGACAAAATTACCCAATATTTTGAAACTTCCCTACTCGACAAGTTTCTATTAGATTTTTAGGAAGATGTGTTTACTTCGTTTTAAATAAACAGGCAATCAAAAACATAACGCAATGCAAATTCACAATATGACACAGATTCACAATGACTTCACAAAAATAGTACGACATAAAACTCAAATAGAGGAACAAATGTTGCAAATTATTGAAATGTAAAGCTTTAAAATGTAGATGTGAAAATGCGCATTTTTCTCTTTTTAATTAAAACCGCGCCAAAATTTTTGACAATTACATAACGAAAATCTGAAAAGACTAAAATACAAACAGAAGAATTCACGAAGAAGTCAAAAATAGTAAAACACGAAAATAAGAAAGCTTCAGAAAAAGGAACTCCACAAGAACGCGAAAAGTTTTTTTTTTTTATAAAGAAGTGAGGAAGCACTAGAACAAATAATCAGTGATATAACTCAGTGTTGCAATAATTATTATGAACATTGATATAATTAATAATGTCCGTAGAAATTGAAGGAAATGATATTCAAGGGAAGCACCGTTAAAGAAATCGTCCGCCGTCTTCCTCGTTTCTCTCAATACACCCATCTATTAACATTTGTGACCTCCAGCAGGTGACAAGGTCGCGCAGGAAGTTGCGGAGATCTCCACTCCGCGCCCGCTAGATGAGTCTTTGCCCGTAAGATAACACAGGTCGGCGAAAAATACGCTCCGCTCTGCAGACGCAGATGTGTCTTTAGTTATAGTTCAATACCCGCCGCGGTGTTATCTTAAAAGTGGAGTTCAGTCCCGAGCCATTCTTGGTGTTATTGTAAAGCCAGGTATTGGGGGAACGTGATATCTGTGAGACGTCTTGGACCGTGTTTTCTTCACACAATTTATATTACAGCATACTCTCAATTCTTACAAAAAAATTTACTATTCAAGATTGCGAAAATCCATTTTTTTAAACATTGACATTGGTTAAGTTTTTAGCACAAATCCGATCGACCGGAATTTTTGACATATCACTTCATAATAATCATATAATGGCCTAAACAAATTTCTAACCCTTTCGAATATTTGTGAATCTCTTTTGATTCAGCTCTTAATGTCCTTAGCAAAATAACTTAGTCTAATATAAGAATTTTTTTCGGGATTTGGCAGTATCCGGGGCACAGTTTCACCTACCTTATCGTAGCGAAGTCATTGCTCTCAAACAAACGTCATAAATTTACTTGAATATGAACATATCAAAATCTACCAGTTTTCAACGAAAGTAATCATATCATCTTTAGTTGACTTTATCAGTCTTACTACGTCACTCGGAGGTTTCCGTATCTCAGAAGGAAGCATGACTTGTAACCAAGATAGCAGTTCGGAACAACGGCAAACGCAAGCGGTTGGAAAGGCTAGATAAGCCTCCCAGTAAAATTTGCAATTATAAATAATGGTTATTCATTTTATTATTATTCATTTATTAATTATATATTATTACATAGTAATAAAATTATACATTTATTAATTATTTCGTATTATTTGTAAAATGTGAAGGAAAGTTTCTTCAACAAATATATTTTGTAAATGAATTGAGAGATAAAGTTCTTACCTATCTTGAAAACTGCGTACGTTTCTTTTCACTTGATCCCCGTGGTATAATCAGTGGAAGTACTGAACTATATCTTATGTACTCTGCAATGAGCAGTCCAGAGAATATTTGGAAAAGCGTGAAAACATTAGGAAAGAGGGGGGCTCATGTGGTCAATTTTTTTTACCTTTTTTTCCAAATCTTTGGAATGAGAGTAATATGGTCTCGAAATTAATATGATTTCGAAACTAATTATTACTATAATTGCTCACGTTTGTAAACATTAGATTAGTTTAACTTTTTGGTTTAACATTTTAATTTTTTCTTCTTCCAGTAGCTTAAAAAGTGACCACTACATCTAAGGCCTCACTAAAGGAGGTCTGTTCATTGTCCGTGTTTCAAGGCAAATGATTTTTCACATGCTATTCCGTTTTTCTAGCATTTCATTCATACGATTGACCCAGGAGAACAAAGGAGGTTCATTTTAGAATATAGCCGAAATTAACAGAACTTAAATCAGAGGTGGGCAGCGATTTGCCTGTCGACGAATGCTACGGGCAACTCCAGGCAGCATGTAAGAAGATTGGGAGGGGGGGGGAGACGGAAACTCGAGCGACATCACGCTTTCTTCCATTTCGATATAAAGCAGGAGATTAAACTCAGGAACAGAGGTACTCATCGAGCAGAGTCAAATAGGCCTAATAATTTCTGATTAAGAACATATTCAGGAGAACAGTTAGAGGGGGGCTATTTTACGTACTTATGATTCTGGATTTCCTTTTGACGCTTCGTTTTTACTCCTCCGTTCAGCTTTCGTATGCAAATTGAAGAAACGATTTGCTCACTGTGTACATTTAGTCGAGTTCTTTTGGCTTGTCTTTGATTGTCAGTTTTAAATGAATGGTTAATATCTGGAAGGCGTTTGGGAAGTTATCGAAAATTATTTTTACTCAAGATTTCAGTAATACTAATCTAGACCCGTGATTTTTGTAATAAAAGTTAAATACCGGGATTGGTCTCAAAGTAAAAAATAAAAAGGAAACAAGTTTATTTGGGGGAGAAAGAGACGTTGATGGAAATAAACAAAAGTATCCTCATCGCGTTTTCAGCTACGATATATTCATTAACGAATCTCAACATCTTAATTATTATTATATATTCAAATTGCTATGCACCGAAATACAACATTTTCCATAAATGCCAGTGCGAGGCAAAAATGCACGAGATACTTTTTCGCATCTCTGACACAATCACGAAACAAGTGGCGCAAAACTTTCTCATATATGTTTCTTCGTCAGCAGCATAGAGCGAGAAAAACTTGTATAGTGAAAGGGTCATTTCCGGCGTGGTCCTCTATATTTTAGTCGTCTTTCAGGGCTTTATTCATGCCCAAAGTGGCTAGATGAACTTGTTACTGTCTTTTATTTGTCTTTTATCGTAAAAGTGTTATGTAAATGTAATTTTGTTGTAGACAGAAAATGATGTATTTTCGTATCTCCAGAGCTTTGCTGTCGTTCTATGTACTTTATCATCATCATATCTATTATTTCAGTTTATGGAAAGTGTTTTCTACGTCTGCTAGGTCTATTAACACTGCTAAATAACATTCAAGCTTCTTGAATCAAAAAAATAATGTGTACGTGTAGCAGACATAAATTATTTTACTGCGTCTGTACCAATCTTTCAAGCGAAATACCGCTAATGCGGATGTAATGTATACTGATTGTACTTTACAAAACAGAAAAATTGAGCAAAATCGTTGGAGTCATTTTTGAGAAACATTCTACAGAGCACTTTGACATTCATGTGAAGTACCCTTTGCTTTAAAGTAAACAAAAATAGAGCACGTGCATCGACAACAAGAAAATTCTGCCATAAATACGAAATATGATTTAAATTGGTTCATCCGTTTACTCAGAATCGCTGCGCACAGACGGATAGACGGACGGACGTTATGTCAAAAACAACTTTTTTTAAATCAGGGATCGCAAAAACGGATATTTGGGTTGACATCTAGCTTTCAAATGTTTTCACGATCACAAAACTTTCTATATACTACGTATATATGAAAAAGTAACAATCCACACGACTGTTATTGTTATAATAAAGCGATAAACAGCGCTGGGAGTCCCCCACCACTGCGCGTCTGCCCACCTGATGGAGGTGGCAGATAAATATTCCCGCATTTTGCCCGCGCAGGTAAAATGCTCATATTGGGCACCTGTGGCCATTCCTGGTCTCTAATTTGGAATCCAAACTAGAGGTCTCGAAAAAGACGGAATTCACAGTCGCTTTACAAACTCAGTACATGGTGGTAAGTGGTAATCGGTGGATTAACACAGTGCTTCTCTTTATTAATAGTTTTTTTAACCGCATAGTTAGTACCATAAAAAGTTTTGTTTTTTTGGAAACTCCGAAATATTAGTTAATAATTTCCGGAATGTTACTACATCAGGCTATAAAGTTTTTACTCACGGAACTATGATATGTAGTGCGTTAAGAAAATGTTATTATCATATAAAACTTTTCGAAATGCATAGTTATCAAAAGCATCATAAAATGTACTGATCTTAATGTTGTATACGGATTTAAAATATTGTACACGGGTTTGAAATATTGTTCACGGGTTTGAAATATTGTACACGGGTTTGAAATATTGTATACTGATTAAAAATATTGTTTGCTATTCCCATCTTTCTTGGGTAAAAGTGAAATAGTTAAAATATATCTAGATTACGTAAGGAAAATCAGACAAAAGCACACGAAGAAAGAGAAATAGAGGAAAGTAACAAATTATTCATCTCAGAATTCACAATTACCCTAATCGGAGTACACAGTAACTCTAATACACTCGACCATAATATCAGCCGTTTTACGTTATTTTTACGTCTCGCCCTTTCCGCCCCCAGCTTTAAGAATGCAATGCTTCTATGTGATCTCATCTTCAACATAACGGCATTCGTAGTTGAAACATCGCGTCAACCCTAAATCTACATATCCGATGCATTTTAATTTTGTGTATATTTCAATGTTATTTTTGAATTATTTTTGTCCATAAAACCATTTTCACCCCCTCCACCCATGGGCTGCTAGTGGTGTGTTTGTTTCAGACTTACAAGATATCGGAATTTCACTGTCAACTCAGTAACGCCGAAAATTATGGAATTGATCCTTTTCTCTCCCCCTCCCTAATGGTGCAAGGAGTTTCTTACCCCCATAGTGCTTGTTGTCATATAGTCTGTTATCAAGTCTGGTTGAAATTGCTCCAGGCAC
>NNCF01126516.1:1145688-1168557 GCA_002313205.1 Laupala kohalensis
TCATATGTTTGTCCTATGAAGTCGTCTTTTCAGACAGATTTCATTACTCCGTCTTGTTGCTTTCAAAGAGAATACTGAATTTTTTTCGAAATAAAAAAAACTTCCTTGAATTATTATTGTTATTAATTCTCTCTTTTTTGGTGGGGAAGGCACATTCCCCATATACCCCCACCCCTTAGATCCGCCACTGCATTCAAACATTTTTTATTTAAAATGTTTCATTTGATTCTCTGTACTCGGCAAATTGGAGTACAAAAATAAATTGTCATTATTTATTATTATTGTGAAACTAATGTTGTGTATTTTAATGGAAAATAAAGTATATCTGTAGTTCTTATAGTTACATAATTTTTTAGGTATTATTATTTCTTGAATTCATAAGTTAATCACTTTCAAATATAATGTAAAAAGGAATTTAAGTATTAAAAAATCTTTGTATTCCAATTTTAGCAGAAAAATGATTTTTTTATTACTTCATTGGCTATTCCGATGGGAGATGGAGGAACTGTAAAAAAATTAAATCTTGGTCTTTAGTTGCAAAGCTGACAAATAACCTCAGTTCATGAACCATGGCTGAATAAGCAATTAAAGCCGTTCTATTCTAATGATGATAAGAACTTTTGGAGTGAAATGTTCGAATTTGAAATACTCTACCATTAAATGTGAAATATAGAAAACTAATTTCACGAAATAAGGTATTCGCAGAATTAACTAGTAGGGTGGGGCAAAATTCATACTTGGAACACTTAGAACATCAAACCAATCTTTATTGCATAAAAAAAAAGATAAGCTCAATTGTATTTTGTTAAATATTACATTTACACATGACAGTTCTCAGTTAATGACCATGATATTTTTAAGCAGCAATATTAACTCGGTTGGAATATTCAGGGGATAATTCAAAGTGACTCATAGCAAAAAACAATGTTTTACGAAAGGGTAACTGAATTTTCATTCGATAAATCTTTAGTGGAGCTGACAAAGCTTAAGTTTTTGTATGACATAACTTTTTTCTAACAGGCATTTTCTTTTATGCCCACAAAGCACTACAATGTGTCTAGTCAACAATGTCGGAACAGAGATGACGTTGTGTGAATATTTCTTCAATTTCTTTGTTTTAAATCATATTAAACTTTCTCAATATATGTTTTTATAAGTCGCATTTTAAAAGTTTCGGAGAGGTGTTTTCTGTGTTAGCGACTAATTTCTGAAGAGCTATGGTATTGATTATTGTTGGAAATTCCCACAGTGTTCATAATCTCACGGTGTAGAAGCTTCAATTGATGGGAAAATTTATTATCTGTATATTGTTTTGCTTATGAATATTGTATAATTATCTGTATATTGTATAATTATCTTGCTTACTACTTGCCTCACTCACTTGACGCCATGAACTCTTCGTTTGCAGGCTCTGCATGATTCCTATCTCGATCTCCGATAGAGAAATTTAATGTAATGCCTGTAACCGTTGGTTCCGTGCTTGGGAGAGTGATCTGACCACAAAGTTCATGAATGGAACTCCTAAAATCCACATGAATGGAACACCAATGGCGTAGTCAACAACAAATTTTTCTTGTGTCATAAAGTTAACGGACTTAGATTCAGGGTTAATGATTGAAGTATGTCTATATCTTCCTGTACCAGTGATGTTATCATCTTAACCGAGACAAATGTAGTTCCTTCTATTTCTACTATTGAACTTGGATTTATGAACTACGATGTCTTTAGGATGGTCCGAGACAGCCATACAAACAGAAAAGTTAGTGGTGGTGGTGGTGTACTTGTACCTGTGTCAAATCAGATTCATTCTTTTCGGTTGAACTCCCTATAGGACTCCTAAACTATCTTCCTGTGTATTATCTTTGAAGAATGACTCTCTGCTGAATTGAGAAAGTGCTCATTACTGGTTCTTATATATCACCAGGTCAACCAGATGCAGTTTGTGTCATGTTTTTAAGACATTCTGTCATCCCGTGATCCATCAAATTTTGTTACTGGGTGATTATAAACTCCTTGAAACTCATTGAATCTTCACAACCATGTGCATCTGGTGCCCAAGCTCGGGTAATTATAAGTATGTCAGAAATATTTCACCTCCAATAGCTTAATGACATATCCAATCAGAATAGACTAATATTAGACCTGATATTCTCTTCTGTATCCCAGGCAACAGATTCGAGTGATCTTAACCCATTGCTTCGTGAAGACATTCATGAACCAGCTCTCCCCTTGACGATTCTTCAATTCCTCTACCTGTTACGTTGAATTCTAGCCACAGTTATGTGCCCAATGTCCGGAAGTGCAACCTTGGCAATCTACGGAATAAGTGGTCAAGGGCTAATTTTGAAGGTCTAATTTTTTGTGCAGATGTCAACAGCTCTTTCGACATATTCATAAATTTCTTTAGTGATGGGGTTGTGGGACACCCACGTACCAGGAAGTCGAGTTCCTCGAGGGTTCCTATCTGGTTTTCTCACCAACTGAAGGTGCATACCACAAGGAATAAAATCGTCCATCGACAGCATAAAGAGACTCTAGATTCTTTGCTACATTTTGGATTTTCTTCGACTCGTTCTGAATGCAACGAGCTCTCCAAATCATGTTTCAAGCAATATATTAACTACATACAATGCTCTATTCCCTTCAGTCCTAAAGTCTTTGAGTTCTATGTGACGTCTGCACATGACTCTGACTCGTTCACTCATTCACTTCCTCACAATAACGTATCATGAAAACATGAAACTTCAATAGCAAATATATTTGTGGACCACTTCCGTTCTGTGTTTGCTAAGGGTGATGGACAACCTATCTTTCTTAGCGAACATCCGTTCACTGTTTCAAGTAATGTTCACACAGCACTGCAAAATCTGGAAACATTCAAGGGACCTGGTTCTGAATCTATTCCACCCCTCGCCTTCACGCATTGTGTAGTTTGGCTTGCATCTCCAATCACCACGTTACTTAAAAGACCTCTAGCAGCTGACTTTTTTCCCGACATCTTCAAGGTTCGTTATATCATACCTATCAAAGGAGGAGGCCCAGCCAACCTAGTGACCTACTCAGACATCGTTTCATCTTACGAAACCTTGCTTAAGTTTTCGAGAAGCTTGCCCTTGGAAAAATCCAGTTCAGGTGAGTCAAATCATGCCTAACGACCAGCATGGTTTTACCATTTAGAGATCCTCAGAAACAAACCATTCACTATTTGAGTCTTAAATCTTTGACGCCTTTGCTAAGAGACGTCAAGTGGGTGCTGTTGAGCATAATTTAACCAAAGAATTTGACCGAGTCTCCCAATGCTTACGCATTGTCAAGCTCAGAGCATATAGTTTCTGTCTTCCACTTCTAAACTGGATTACCACCTAAGGCAGGGTTCTGCGGGTGGACTACAAGTCTGTCTTGTCTAGACAGTTCTTTGCAACGTCTGGTGTTTCTCATGGCTCCCATCTTGGATCTGAAAGTATTCAAGCTGTGCATCAATGATGTCATCGAAGGCTTTCGATGTGGTCACCTACTCTTTGCAGATGACTTGAAGCTGTTCTATAAGGTCTCTTCAGTGCAGGTCTCTTGCTTCTCCAAGAGGATCTCCGAATGGTGGAAGGTGGTGAACTCTTTGATGTTAAATTTCGACAAGAGTATGATTACCTCCTTCTATTGGGAGACTTCTACAGTGCTTTTTGACGACAATGTTGACAATAAAGTACTCTTCAGAAAATCTGACGTTAAGGATCTGGATGTTATTTTCCACTCTTTGCTCTACTGGGATTCACAGGTACACCACGCGCGTAATAAATCCTCCCGTCATCTCGGTCTCATTTGGAGACTCTTCAAACCCTTTGATGATCTTCAGACGTAAAATTCTCTACTACTCTCTAGTTCGGCCACATCTTGAGTACTGCAACGTAGTGTGATCCCCCATGAGCTATACCTTCGAAAGGTACTGGAAGATATAGTCTCGTTTCCTTCGTTTGGCGGGGCTGCGAGTTGGATATAAGTACTTGGACGTTCCCATGCATGACATTGCTGCAATCTTGAATCTACAGTCTCTGGAGTCTAAACGTTTCACTCAAGATGTCATGTTCCTCTTCCGCTGGTTGAATGCGGAGATCACCTGCCCTGTTCCTCAAGAGAGAGTGAACTTCAGGAACTCAAGTGGTACTCGATAGAAAACGTTTCTCTAAATCATCAGTGTCCACGTTGTACGCCTCCAACATCACGATATTTAAGGCTCCAGTGTCTGGAAATCGTCAGCAAGACTCTCTTGACTTCGTCTTAAAAAAGCGCTGCATAACGTGAATTGACCATTATGACCTTTTATCTTGTTACGAACTTTTTGTATAGACTTATCTTGCGTAATCATTTTGTATTGGCTATGCCGTTGGTCTCAAGGAACAAAGGATATAATAAAACATATAAACAAACAAAATCACTAACCAATATTACGCAGCCTTTCTTATGAATATTATATTATATGAAATAAAAAGAAAAGATAAGTGTTCAGAGACACGTGAAAGGTCTTCAGATGGGAGAAGAGGAAGATAAGCAAAGGCATATCTAAAGTAAACACGGTAGGAACAATAATTCAGAATACCTCACTCCCTTTTGCGAATGTTATCTTATTTATATTTTACTGAATGTGAATTCGGTATTTAAGAAATATAAATTATACTAATTCAAAATTTAATTTATTACGTTATATTTTTTTCAAAACATTCACACAATTAAGACAAAAACTTTGATATTGGTTATAATTAGGCTTTTCTGCATTTTTAATGAAGGTTGTAAAATTAAATGACACTATTTAGGTATTATTTATATTATAAAATAGATAGAGTAATATTGTCTTTTAACTTGTTAAATTAGTTGGCAGTGCCCTTATTTATGACAACATGTACTAAGGACGCACAAACTCTTATACAGTTCGTACTTTCACATTACGTTTCGGGGATGTATGTTCCCCATCTACAGATGTATTCTTCCTTTTCTTCCCAAAATTGTATAAAATCCTTGTGAATTACATGGTGCACTTTATACTTGCTGAAACGTTCTTACGATGCATGCGTATTATTGATTAAAAGTTGTGTTAAACTTATTAAAATTATCTCATGCTATTCTTGTTGCATGTTCGTCTAGTTGTGGGTCAGTCCGTCGTTACCTGTTGTGCGGCATTTGGTGTTGTCCTCTAGATCTGACCCAACGAACTGTTTTTTTCAGAGTTCGTTGGGTCAGAGCTAGAGGACAAAGAAGATGGGGAACATACATCCCCGAAACGTAATGTGAAAGTACGAACTGTATAAGAGTTTATGCGTCCTTAATACATGTTGTCATAAATAAGGGCACTGCCAACTAATTTAAAATATTATTTATATTGTTGTTACTTAGTTCATATTTTATTATCCGAGCTTAATTATTATAAAATTAGTTTTATTTTTAACATATAAATATTTTTTTAAATAATACCACTTCAGAACCATCAATATTGTAACTTGTAAACTATACGTGTAATCTAAACAATGTAAATTAAATAGTTTTAATTTGTGCTCATTGTGATTAGAAACGTTGTATTATTGACACTCGCATAAACTACACATTTTAATAAATTAATAAGTATTTGAAGTATGTAAATGATTCACAAAATACAATTCCTACATTTACTGACATATGAAGTTTCTGCACACATTCAGTTTCTGAATTCGTCAGGAGGTCACAAGTCACAACCAGGAATATAAGGAAGTACGGTCAAATTCCCGATCGCATTTATAACATGGTTTTCTGATTCTAGCATAACATATTACCATTTTGCTAATTGCTTCGTGAAAAGAAACTTCCGTGAAACATTTATCTCAACGTCAGTACTACCGGGTGAATCATCTAAACAACAAATTCTTTAGGAAATTGATACTTAAAACTTATGTTTATTCTGTCCTCGAATGCTCGTCAGACTAATCCCCTATTAGCTCAAGTCACTTCCGCTCTCTGGTATGCGTTCTTTCGAATTCTTCGTCATTCAATAACTGTATTCAATATATTTCACGGATTTTAGGGAATACCGAACATAGAATACGCGTAACCCTTCTTTTTTCTCTTAACTCTGTACTTATTATAATCTATCGATCTAGGGATGTTCATTAATACATGTGTCCAGGCATGTGTCATTAGGAACAAAAAAAAAGATATGGTGAGAGATATGTGTCCAATGACTCGCCGAAGTAACAAACTTTACATATTGTTTTAAATACTATATATCTTGAAAATTATAAACCAAGTTAGAACGTATAAAGATGACACCACTCGCTTTGATGCAACGATTAATTACTTCACTTCTTAGTTTTTGACCGGTAGAGTTCGCGTCCGTGCAGCGCCGTACAGGTAGGTCTAGAGTGTGTGTGTGGCCAATGCGTGTCCAGGTTTCTGATTGGCTGAGCCATTTTTACGTCCTCTTGATATGGTCACATTTCCCCATCCTGGCCCGGGTTTTTCTCCGTTTTTCCTTCGGGTAGAGGCGGATTTCTTATACAGGTTCTCTAGGCTTTGTCTAGGGGCGTGTTTATTGTAACAATAAATCGTGAATTTAGTGTTTTTTCAACTCTTATGATTTTTAAACACTATACTCAGAATAATCTATAGTTCGATAATAACTTGTACATGTAAATTTACAAACATATTTGCGTTAAATTACAAACATATTGACATTATATATGTATTATAACTCGCAGCTAACTTTTTATCTTATCTAGGAACTTTTGCTGAAATTTTTGAATCCGCCTCTGCCTTAGGGCCCTTGATCGGAATTGATGGGATGGTCCCTTGCTTGCTTCCGGAGAGTAAATTAGTTTATTGTCCTCCACGTGGTCATACGCAGTCTGTACTGTTTTTTGACAATAAATTATTACTCCTTCTCTTGACATGCTCACGGAATAATGAAACTATAATTTATCGATGTGTATGGTCCTCCTCAACGTTACTTTTGAGTGTAATAGCTTGTCTTTTGCAATAAAATATAAAAAGCAGAAACATTGTTAATACGCCTACGATTCGGCACTTGTTACGAAGGGAAATAATTAGCGCGTAATTTGAATTCTACCACGGTACCAACAACATAAACACGCTCAAATACTCCGGCAGTATAACAGGTGTTATTCTCGAGAGGTAAATGCTTGATGACGTCATTATCATGAGTAAAGTCAACTGCTAATGTTGTTATAGCGGTAATCTTTTAAAATCGATTGATCTTATTATTATTAATAAGAATTAACTTTGTTCTCAGATACCTATATCTTCTACTATTTCATCATGCTCACATGCGTTATTAAATATTACAGAAATATATTGTGAATAGTTAATGAAAAAGTTATTTCTTAAATAGCAAAACCTGTAAGAAATTGATAACGGCATTGCGATTTTTTTACTACCTATTGTTTACTGCCAAATCTATTTAATTCTGATATAGTTTTAGTGGTGAGATTTATTATTTATACCAGCTTTCTTACAAAAACCTTTTTAACATGTATTCGATTCACTTTTTAAATTACCTGGTTAAAAAGTAATAACATTAATTACATTTTACATGTACGTACAAAAAAATTGTACATTTTCTCGTCTACAAATATACAGTTTATTCTTATTTGGTTCATATTATGCATTCTCGACCTTCAAAGCAAGAGCATGACACCTGTCCTCAAGAGATTTTAAAATACTGTCCCACTTATTCATGTACGAAATTTCAGAAACTACAAAGTCGACAAACTTGAAATTTTGGCGGATATGTTACTTTTAGGGTGAAGACATTCGCTAAGAAAAGATTTTACGAATATTCGCCCCTAATGTAGTGAAATGGGGGTTGGAATGTTTTATGTAAGTATCCCACCATAACTCTGGAGTGTCTAGAGTAATTTCAATCAAACTTTATACATACATGACTGACTAGGATAACACGTTCTGTTGGGGTAAGACATCCCTGTTACCCCTAGGGAGGGGGTGAGAAGGGGATGTCATGTAAAAATGAAAAAATCCGATATTAAAATTGAGACCACAGTTTTCGGTGCCATTTAGAAGGATAAGAACGCCTTCGATGTTTCGTAAGTTTACAATCAGTCCACTTTAGAGATAATATAACCCTCGCACCCTTAGGGTACGGGTGGGTATGAGATGCAGGTAAAATGATTTAAAAAAACGACCGATATTTGTGTTGAATAAATCATGGGACCGCTAAAGTGAAGTCACACGCTCATTGCCACATAAGTACACGATCACACCCTATTAGCCATAAACATCCTTCGTGTTGGGGGTGAGAAGGTGCGAATTGTAAAAATAATCGAAAGAGACCGATTTAATGTTGAGATCGTTGTTTTCGGGACCGTTGAAATTAGTAGTGACATTCTCAAAGTTCACGATCAGTCCATATAAAATCCAGCATCCATAGGGAAGAGGATGTCACGAAAACAATATCGAACATGACAGATACCAGATACGAGCCCATAGTTTTCGCTGTCCCTGAGTTGAAATTAAAATTCCGAGATCGTGCAAGTCTGAATTCAGCCCTTGTGGAAGAAAGACGCCATCAGCTCTCTTGGGAGAGGAATAGAAATGAGTTTATGGATAAAAGTAATTGAAAACTAATTAGGAAATTAAAAAAATACATCGGATCCATAGTTTTAGGTTGATGAGATTTTTAAATTAACAATGCAGTTACGTTCATGTTGAGATCACATAGGGGCACGGTATCCTTAGAGCTGGGGTGGGACTGTCTCTTATACACATCNTCAAGTCCATGGTTTTTGTGTATTCTGAGACGAATGATCGAATTTCCAATGACGTTATTCCCTTCAGATCATATGAGGTGCACGACACCTCTAGAGGTAGTAGTTGGGAAGAGAGTGGCAAAAAAATTATCGAAAATATCATCTAAGAAATGATTTTACAAAAATTCACCCTTAAGGATGTGAAATGGGAAATTGGTGTTTTCTGAAAACTTTTTCTGAATTACATCAGTGAAAATAAGATATTGAAGATACACGCCAATACTATCAACATTCCAACATAAATGGGTAAAATTCTCACTGGATATACATTGGATATCATTGGGAATGTGAGGAAGAATAAAGTTGTAGACATATTACAAAATTCACATGAGCAAAGCCGCGGGGACTCAGCTTGTATTATTACACTTCTACTCTAATAACTATATTATACTTCTTCATTGAGCTTTGTAATTAACATTATATTTTCTCATAATCAGTTTTGCAGTTAATGATTTTATATTACTGTGTAAATATTGTATTTACATTACTTTTTAACATAAGTCATCAAGCATGTACCTGTCGAGAAAAGCACCAGTTTTACTGACGGAGTATTTAAGCTTGTTCGAGTTTTGTTGGTACCCTGTCAGAATTCAAATTACGCGCTAATTTTCTGCCGGAAATGTAACAAGTTCCGACGCGCATGCGTAATAAACAATGTTTCTGCTTTTTATATTTTATTGCGAAAAAAAAGCTATTACACTCAAAAGTAGTCGGTGAGAAAAGTCGAGGAGGTTGAAATGGATCGATAAAACATAATTTCATTATTCCCTGATCATATTAAGAGGATGTGCGCTTAACCGGAGTATCCATGTTTTAGAAAATAATTTGTTTTAGAAAATAAGGTGGAGAACGTAATAAAACGAAAGCGTGGTGAGATACAACAATGCAAAAAATATGTTTATGATGCCAGATCAAATCAACAAAAGGAAATAGGTAACAGAAACAACTGGTATTATAAGGCATAAAAAAGTATTTGAAAACGTATTTGAGAGTCATAGCAGGGTAAATTCTACTTTTGGGTTAAGCCAGTTGACCAATCGAATCATTGGAATTTTAAAGATGTTTTGAAAAGCAAATTCAATCAAGATTGAATTGCCCACGGTTAAGTGAAAATTTCGACAGACCGGGATTGGAAACAGGGACCTCCAACTATGGCCGCAGGTGTGCTATCGCCGCAACGGTGGTAGGCGGGTAGCACCAGTGTTTCCCATACGTGTTTCAAATTTGCTAATTAATTAAGTCTTTCTTTTTATATACTACTAGTGAAGTAGGATATATGTATCTGAGATGCTAATTCATTGATATATTCCAATAAATGTAAGAAACGGAGAAATGTGAATTTCGGGCATATGAATTTGAATATATTTGAAATCTGATGAATATGGTTCTTTGACATGTTAAAAATTTACTCTGTATTCGATTGTGTTCCTCTTTTTTAACTGCTGAAATACAAATTTAAACCTTACTTTATATTTTAATCTCATTGAAATTTATCCTTTATCATTGTCGTGAAAAAATGTGATTAAACTTTTTTCTTTACTTTCTCACGTACGTGGTATAGAAAAAGTATTGAAATCGTGAAAAAAAATCTATCGCGAGATTGTGACGGAATTATCCGTTCTGGGTGTTCTAATACCGAATAAGCTTTGAAAGGAGGAGTCAGATTAATTCATAATTCGTATTTAGCGTAGAATAGGTTTGTTGTTGATGCACGTGTTCTTAAATGTTTTTATCTTTGATCTTCATATGACGTATCCTTTCTGTTAGAATATTATGAACTTTTCTCAAAAACGGCTTCAATTTATTTTTTGAAAAATTTAAGTACAGAAGGTGTAATTTGTATGTGACAGCTGCCTAAGCGATATTTTCCGTAAAAGTTTGGTATAGACGTAGAAAAATTATATCTCTCAACCGCATTACCTCATTTATCGACTACATCCAGAGACTTTTTTTTGTATTTTAGTATTTGTAAATGAAATGTATCTTGCTATTGAAGCTTATCTACATGGAGCGATAGGAGGTAGGAGTTGGGTGGTAGACTATTGTTAGTAGAAAGGTCACTTAGCTGGATTTACCAACAACTTGACCCATGTGGAGAGGTTAGTAATAATTACAGTTATTGATACTAGGAGGATGTGGATAGAGGAAGAAGGGTTCACTTTTCAGTAGTCACATCTATATGGGATATTAATATGAAAAGCTACATTTTTTTCTGGCCCCACTGGGAATTGTACCCGGGATGACTTAGTGATGAGCTAATACACTACCACCTGCGCCACGGAGGGGCTTTCCAGAGACTTGAAATTTATTTAGCAGTGCAGCTGTACCAAACAGAGCGAGATAACAGATTTATAAAAATAATGTGATTGATACAATACTGATACAATTTATAGAACAACGAAAAACTCACTGGTAATACGAATTGCATGATCCTGTACTTACAAGAAAACTGCATTTACGTCACACGTATTTCGCTATATATGATACTAAATATTGTAAAACGTCTTGAAATAATATTAAAGATATTCTTTCATATTTATTTTTCAAATGTAATAAATATTAAGATGTCTCGGAACCCGAGAAAATAAGTCAGTTTTAGAAGCGAGTGAAGGATTTATTAGTACATCGAAATCGTCCATAAAATTGTCGTAAGTCGTATTTTATTTATTCAGCTTCATATATTAATTACGTATATTGAATAAGTGTTTCGAATAAGTAAGTATCGAATAAGAAAGTGTTTTCCAAAATTAACCAGATACATGAGTTTACTAAAATGTATATTCTTAATACCTTTTTCTAAGGTATGGTTTTAGGATATTTAGAAATTTGGTGACACGTAATTTCGTTATCAATCTGAATCAAGTTAGATTTGAAAACTATTTTATGTAACACTTCCGGCAGTGTATCATTTCATTCATTAAATTATTTCTTTAGTCAAATTTGTAGATGATTTATTTAATTGTATTTGATTAATTTCTTTGTGAAATTGTATAAATATTGTTTTCTTTATAGAGTTAGTTTCGGCTAATACAAATAAGGTTTTTAAAAGTATGTGAAAAAGTGTGTGCAATGGTTTTGCACCACTAGTTTTCAGAGTTAATCTGAAATTTAACCTCGTTAACCGTTAATCCTTCCTACGACGCATAGCATGGGAATCTCAGACGGTACTGAGATATTGAGTCCTAGACATTCATCGAGGCAAAAGCATATGATGTCAGAGCATTTACCGACATTTCATGGGAAAGTACGGGCACCCCTCATGGCCTTGAGCAATAGGACATCGAATAGTGTTCAGAGGGTACTAGGTAAGATAAATTCCTGATCACCGTGGGAACAATACTTCGCAAAAAAATAAAAGACTTCAGTTAACAGAAGATATATGTAGCGGAAGGTAATAAAAGCGTTAATGGTTTTAGAAATTAACTTAAATGTCAAAAAGTTAAACATAATGTTAACACCGATAATGATCAATTAACGGATTGGCGCTTTTCTGTTCAGCTATGGTTGTTTTATATGGAGCTAATAGGAAGTTAGGATAAATAAGAGGGATAAAGTTGTAATGTCTTCCTCAATTTTTGCAAATATGATTTGGAAGCAAGTTAACCAGGGGGGGGGGAGGGATCAACCTCATAGGTGGACACCCCTGTCTACGTTTAGAAATATATTATGAAGATGAGTATTTCGACTATATTTTAGTAACTCGTTAGGAGTTGCAAATTTGTCAATATTTTCTTTGCTTAATTAGAACTGAAAGAGTAAACATTCAATTCCAAATATAGGTTCTAAATATGCAGAATATTTTTTTATTAAGTATTCGAATTCTTCAGACAAATCAGAAACCCTCAAATTTTGAATGATTAATATTGCTGAGATGTTCACCTAAAGATCTTTATAAACCTTACTTCGTTTGCTTAGATCGCATTTCAATTGATCCAATACTACTGAAAAGGTATTTATTCGAAAATAATATTTAGCAGACATATATCTGTTTTTTCCGCTTTATATTCATTTTTGTACGATAATTTGAGTGCTTGTTTTTAATAGAGATCAAAATTCTTCCCTTAATAGTTCCTCCAAATGTAATAAGGTATTCATGAAGTTCGCAAACTCTCTCAGTTATAATGACTTGTAAAATTTTACAAAGACTATTCTTTCAGATTCATCATTTTATATCCGAAAGATTGACAAATTTTCACCACGATTCTTTCAAACTAAGATTACCATCAGCTGGAGCCAAGACCTACTACAGTACTTGTATCTACCGTGCCGACTACAGTATCTGTAGTATATTGTAGTTGGTCTTGCTCGAGCTGACCATTTTGTATTTGACAACATTTTTCAAAGTATGTGAACTCGATTTTAATTTCTTAGAAGAAAATAAACGATCATTTTGTGAAAGAGGTGTGTACAGGATTAACAACCAGACATATTAGCTGCATTGTCGTATGTTTGATCTCTACAGTCCGCAATGCCAATAGATAAAGATTTTTATTTTTCACTTTCTCATATACGTAGTTTTGCAACCTCGAAAAAATTCGAAAACAAGATTTCGACGGAAATATCCGTTTTGGTTATTCTGATTCAGAAAAAAGTGGTTTTTGGCATAACGTCCGTCCGTCCGTCTGTTCGCAGCGATTCTGAGTAAACGGATGAACCAATTTAATTCGTATTTCGTATTTACGGTAGAATGTACTCGTTGTCGATGCACGTGCTCTATTTTCTTTTACTTTAAAACAAAGGGTACTTCACATGAAGATCAAAATTATCTTTCAAATATTTCTTAAAAACGGATCCAACGATTTTGCATAAATTTTCTGCACGTAAGGTACAATTAGTGAGCGTTACATCCGCATTAGCGGTATTTCGCTTGAAAGATTGGTATAGATGCAGTAAATTAATTTCTGTCTGCTACGCTCACATATTAGTTTACTGTTTTAAGTAGCTTGAATAATATTGAGCAGTGTAAATGGACCAAGCAGACATAGAATACACTTTTCGTAAACTGAAATGCAAGATATGATAATGATAAAATACATAGGAAAACAGCAAACGCATTGCAGATACGAAAATACAGCAATTTCTGTCTACAATGAAATTACATTTACATAACACTTCTACGATATTTTTTGTCAATCTATGCTGCAGATAGAAAAACGTACACGTATGAGAAAGCATGTGCAATGGTTTTACACCACTAGTTTTTTATTGCCTTGACTAAACTCTCTGAACATGTCCACATTTTTCAACAAACCCGATAAATCGTTTTATAGGTTCACAATTTTGCTTGAATGTATCGTTTATTTATTGACAAATGGTCCACGTGAGATATTTTGGGAGCAGAATCGACAATAATGGAAAAGTATTTTAAAACTATTATTTGCCTTATTAGGTCAGTAAGAACCTCGGAGAGCTTAGAACTTCAGAGGAATTTGTATCGTCTCTTCGCAAATCGTTTTAGACAAATACGATACATTGCCTTTTCAATGTAAATTTTTAATAAGGGATTGAATTCTGAAACAAATTCAAGAGCCATACATTAATTTTCATTATAAGGTACTCCTAATTTTTCATTGGATCCACGAAATGAGAGTCTTCGAGATGCTTATGTTCTAATAGTAATGTATCAAAATATTTTCCCAATGTATTACATCATTGGTTTCTTTCATTTATATGTTATTAATTCCTTTACAACTACGGATTATTCTAGTTTAGAAACATGTTTTATGCAGATCGGCATTTTCTTGGGTATTTATTCACTCGCCGGTATTTTTTCAATCTTTGAAACCGTGCTTGTTAGAGAATTGCGATATTCTTTCAAACAATAAACAATGTAATGCACGTGTACTCTCTGAATATATAAGCGTAGTCATGGTCTAACTTCACCATTCAATACTATTCTTTCAAAAAATGTTCTTTGGCAATATCGTGAGGTATAGACATCATTTTGTTTCGATTTCGAAAAATCAGAATGATTGTTCTGATCATAAACACGTTATGCGAAGAAAGCTCTATGAAATTCCTTGACTTAAATTTCACAGGGTCAAAAACATCATTCAATGGGAAAGAAAAATTTTTGTCCTCTAATGATAACACCTTACAGCATCGAGTTAGAAACGGAATCAGGTACATGTCTTCTCAGTCTGAGGAGTATCAAAACCAAGACTGTGAAGATCCTCTTGATAAACATGTCTGCTTAATTGATAAATAAACTTTTATGTCAAAAAAAGCATTGCAAACTGCGTATGACCACATGGGGGATAATAAACTAAGTTACTCTTCGGAAACAAACAAGGGACCATCCCACCAATTCCGATCAAGGGCGCAAGGGCAGTGGCGGATTTAATACTTTTTTAAAATGAAATACGAACTGTTAACAATTTATTATTCCAAACTGATTCGTAGATATAATGTGCAGTCAAAATTCGAGATAACAAACGTAATGTCGAATAACAACAAAAGTATTCAATGACACTCCCATCTATGGAAAATCCTCCACTACCCGGAGGAAAACTGGAGAAAAACCCGGGCCAGGATAGGTATTTGTGATATTTTTGTTTAAAAAAACATTGAAAAATGTATTGTATATGTTTCTGAGAACACTTTAAAATACAAGTAAAAACCCCTTTCATGATCAGATGTCTAAAATCTACAAATAAATTTGTTATAAATAGAATGAACCTTGAGACATAATAACTTGCGAACATGTATTAATTTCAAGTCAACCCTCTCCCAATAGTCGTCCGCATTATTTTTTCCAATGAATTTTCATATGCTGTGTTCTTTTAGTTGGTTAGTTAACCTTGCAAAGAAAATGCAGTTAAATCATTATTCTTTAGGTAAGTTTATGTTAAAGAAAAAATCGTTACTTTCGAGCAAGCCTTCCAAGTATCTTGCCACATGTAACCAGTGGCGGATCCCGGGGGGGGGGCGATAGAGCGATGGGGCGATGCAACGATGGGGCGATCGCCTCATCCCCTTTAGGAATTTGATTGTACTTTGTAAAATACAAAAAACAGCGCGTTCAACTCGTTAAATATTTTTTCATTCAGTTTAAATGTGTAGGATCCTGTTCCAAGTTAACATAACCGGGATTTACATTACTTATCACTACTTATCATTTCCACTGCATTTCGTACCGTATGGTAAAGGATTTTTATATGTAGCGCAATGTTATTCTATACAGAAGTGCATTTCAAAAGAACCACGCAAATGCAAGTACAAGACTGAAAACAAAATAATTACTTCCGCTGATCACCAAGATCACTTGCTGGACCCGCCCCTGGGTGTTACTAGATCCGGCGTAATAAATGGACACAGCAGACATGCGCAGGCTCCGACGAACTGCAGACATGCACAGCAATAAAGCGCGATTCGGACGTCGCGCGCGAAAGATTGTCGAGGCAAGAGGCACGTCTCCTGATGATCAAGGCTATGCTATCTTGCGGTGGGAAGACGGACTGGCTGGTTATATCCTGCGCTGTCATCTGTCACGGAGTAGCACCGAGCGAAGGTTCGTCAATTGCATGTGGATTCAGGGAAGGTTACATCCAGGCTAGATCACATGGCGTCATGAAGTAGTACACATGGTTTGAGTCGTGATTCCTTGTCGGAGTTGAGTTACTCTTCGAAATTCATTATTGGTGTTAGCCAATTCGCAAACAGCTTTTTTGTTAGTTATAGATAGTACTGGCAATCCCCGGCTTCGCACGTGTGTTTTTGCTGTTACTCTTGAACTCTTTTTTATGCTACAGAACTTACAAAAATGGTAAGTCCAGAATGTTTGCTTCACGTGAAGAACCTCCCACCGGGTAGCTCGCCAGTCAATGCTTGTTTGTTCCTCCCGAGGCGGTGGAAGCGGTGGAGGAGGTTGCTCGTAAAACTAAAACACTTGTAAAATCTTAACTATTCGTCCAAATTTTATGATTTAAAGAACAGACTTTATCTTCCTTAAATGTATGAAACACAGAATCCATTTAATTTGATGATTCATTTTTACCTACTTGAATAACTCTTTGAAGTTGAAGTATTTTAACACGCCTATTTTTAAACTTTTTTTTTCAATAATTTAGGTCAATTTCAATTCAATAGGGCGCTTTATCAAAAATATATCAATTGCTTACAAACGTGTGGTGAGATTTTTGCCTGTACGCCTTTCAAATGTCCCTTAAATAGAACCGTGGGCAATGCCCTGGTGTTCACTCACATTGAATGGACAGTTGCAATTTTATTGTTAATTTTTCCAATCTTTGTTTCTGAACTTTAAATGATTCTGAATTTATTTACTTGTGATTTGTATTTTAATAGTATTTTTGTAGCATTCTTTAACGCTTTTTTAATATTATTTAATTTTGTTATAAAGTACATTTTAAGTATATTGCAACTATCGATTCATTGAGAACCACGGGAAATGTACGGTTAGAACAAGCATATACACAAATAATATTAACATATTTACAAAATATACTTAAAGAAGATAAAGAAATTATAAAAGTAGTATATACTAGTTTTGTCGTAGGAGTAATCGTAGAAGTAAAGATTAAAATAAAATTCAATTATTTACAATACTAAAAAAACATAATTGACGTAATGCCTTGGAATGTCTTCTTGACATGTCTCCGCCTGAAACAAAAGAAAAAGACGAAGCGGCAGAATCACGGTTCATTTGAATCAGTGGTTTCAGCGCTTATTACTCTTTCTCTCATCTCCCTCACAGCTTAGGAACTGACCCAGGGACTGCACTACAGATACTCTATTGTCCCTCATTATCGCAATGGCTAAATCTACGTGAATGTGATAATTTTGGAATGCACCAACTTGGATAAAAGCTCGAATTTGATCTCTTTTCGGGCACATTAGTACAATACGAATCCAATCTTTATTTTGTTCTCCGCAAATTGGGCAAATACAGTCTTGATCCCCCTAAGTTTTCTTAATTTCCACACTCCTAAGCGAAACCATCCGTATCCCTCTCGTTTTGAGACAGTCAATGTATGGTTTTCTGCCTCATTGCCCAGCTCCTAAGGTGTGCACGATAAGTGATATCTTTTCCAGTCTGTTCGTTTCTATTTCACGACGGTATGTCTTGGAGTTTTTTTCTTTTACCTTTTAGATCGTTTAACGACGGACTATTCTGACATACACAATTGATTCCTGCTTTATAAATCAAATTTTTAATTTGTCTGTCCCATTTTCTATTTGTATTTCAATGGTATGACTGAGTTACTAGTGGGTTCCTGGTACCTGTCCTTATCGAAAACCAACATTTAATTGCTTTTAATTAGAGAGTTAGTTCAAGAGGTAGCATCCCAAATTCTCATAAAATGTCACTATTTGCTGTGCATTGAGCAATGCCGGTTACCATTTTAAGATATTACGTTTGAAACGAGTTTAAAATTTTGGTTAATCTTCCTAGATAGATCTGTGCTGTGACGGGCTTTTTTGTAGAACTTTTTGAGGCGGACAACATTGCCATGCATTGTTGTCACCTATCTCTAGCCATTTAGGCAGCGTTTGCAAAAATCTCACCGATGATGGGTTCTTTTCCGACTTGATTCACAAATATCGTCATTAACTTTTATTTGCTTTTTCCTAACATCACAAAATATTAACTTAAACAATTCCTGAAAACGTACCTATGAATTAAAAAATAATCACGTACATCGGATAAGTAGTTCTCGAGAGGTAAGAATAAATACGGACAGGGAGCCAGACAGGGTTCCTGAGCAACGAGGCTGTTACTGAAAAAATTAAAAATCTAAATGCAATACGAAGCAATTACTTCGTAGTCTTTTCGGAACCCCAGCGTTGAACGCATGCACCAAATTTCGAAGCTGTTGGCTAATCCGTCTTTACGCCGTACGACGGACTCACAGACGAATAGAAAAACAGACACACACACGCAAACGTTTACAAAAAAAATATATACTTTTTGAAAATATTTGCAGAAATGTAAGGTATAGGTGTATATATTTGGTAGAATTATTTGCGAATAAATTTACTTTTTCTCTAAGTACTCTTTAGTCCATTTCAAATGCATTACTTAATTGTTTTTGAGTACTAACACAATATTATAACACTACGTACAAATTTGGAGTCGTTTTCTTAGTATTCCCATTCAACATTTCTACCTATTCTTAATGAAAGACGAATTAAGATACTTCCGACGAATTCAGTTTCTCGTCCGTTGACCTCAAAACCGTCTCATTTTGTCAAATACAATATTTATATTCCTGACATTGTTATACTTAAATAAGGTACATAATAATACATCATCATATTTTGTTCAATTTCCATATTTCAAGTTCTTATTTTGGCACACGATCTGAGTTGTACCTTTTTAGGAGTACTCGTAATATGCTATAATATAGTATTACGTGTTTCACTGACAATGTGATCCTTCACCGACTGATTTGACAAAAAAACATTCCATTTATAACTGTTAACTGATAATAATTGTGTTACATTTTCAGCAGACGAATGACGAAGTTAACTTTTTGAGAAACGAAGTCACGATTAAACGAGTTAAATTTTAATGTAACTTTGTTGCTCAAATTCGCCAGGACTGGGTGTATGTCAACAAAAGGGTGGGCGCCTACATTAAAACAGTGTGATATTCAGTAGTTATATCTTCGAATTAATTTTTAAGAGCATATGTCCTTAACGTAAGAATTCACCCTTTCACTATAATGAGATTACACGTCACAAAAAATAATTAATAATTCTTGTTGTATTTAGAACCGATAAAACTTTTCTTTCCTTTTTGAGCACATTAATAATGTTTAGAATGGAAGAAAAAGAGTACTTTCATCGGTCTTTTTACTTTATTTTATACTTTTTAGATAACATATATATTAAAGAAGACTCGATAAAACTTCTGAATCAATATGGCATGCATTTATACTAATTATCGATAATATTGTCGGATTTTTATTATCCAGAACTCATAAGAATCGTTGACTAATGATATAACTTTCATACTAGATCAAATTTAGTTATTGATATAGCAAATTATTGTATATACAGAATATGTAACTCCTGCTGAATGCATTCCCTCAATACACTCGTGCATTGCGGGACGCGGTAACATCTTTCAGGGGATGTTCTCATGAACAATTCGATAAATCCTCTCTCTCTCTCTCTCTCTCTCTCTATATATATATATATATATATATATATATATATATATATATATATATATATATATATANATTAATCAAATAACAAAAGTATCCCGAAGGATAAGGATAAGGAACTTGGACGTGCGGGGTTCGTGCCCAATTCTTTTCAGGAAAACACACACGTTTGGTAGTAGAACTACGCGTAGTACAAAACAAAACTGGTTTTATTAAAACATGACATTATTTTACATACATTATTATTCCCTTCATTTTCATATGCATGACCATACACTACACAAAACTTTCCCCCAAAATTCACCGGACACTCACAAGGATGTGGGTTCACTAAGTAGTCCCCACTTTCCATTTCCTAGATAATGTTACACAAATTGAAAAAACAAGATTAAAGCTAATTAGTTTGAGTTTATTAGGGAAATCGAATGTCTTCCCCGTTACTCTTCTGTTGTCGAATCACACGAGTTCACTTAGTCAGATAGACTCACTTCTGACGCACTTAGTCTGGGAGCTACCAGAAATTACAATTACCTTATCCGTTAACTTAATTTGAATGTCGGCAACCTTATACCCAACTGCAGGCCGCCAGGAGCGACCTTTCGGTTAAGTGTCCCGTGGTTTGGTGTCTGCCGCAGCCAGAACCTCCATCCATATGGTTGACTCCGCCGCCGTCCCACTCCCTTCACCGACACCTCTGGCCCTCCCCGGATCTACGGCCTAATTAAGGCTCTTGGCCTTGTGTCCCGAGTCGCGGACCTCCGGCTCACGCCCGGAGCTCACCACGGAGAATCTCTCCCACAATAAAGTTAATGATTCATTCTCACAAGTGCTGGGCATCTATTCCGATGCAGCAAGATTATAATGATACAAAAAATGTCACAAGTCCATGAACTAAGTTCACTCGTTAATAAGCGAAATAATCACGAGAAGCACTAGAAAATATTCGGTAGCCGAAGTGCTAACTCACATCGCTATGCTACCATCGCCCACTAAATTCGAACGAATACCGTTTCCGAAAATAAACTAATTTCATCACTGTTCTGAAAAGAACTTAGGAATGAAAAATCTAGGAGACTCGCATATTCATCTCATAATATACTCGTACAAAATAATAATCTCCGACTCTCTCCATACAAATGGTCATCTCCCAATATCTCTGTACAAATAATAATCTCCGAATCTCCTGAAGTGTTCCGCGCACCCCTTTTTATAATTCAAATCCCTTCTTCTATCCAAAATTTTGAAAAGGTTCACACCCTTCGACGTGTCACGTGAATTCCAAAGGCCAATCCTTGCCTTCGTTTCATTTTACGCGAACCTACTCGTATAGGCCAAAATGTATGTTTAAAACCCAGCGAATCCCATTGCTTGGTTTTAAACAATAACACTTCCTTCCTTTGGTGCTCGGTGGATACCTTTCCCACGCCTTGGTCCATTGTTGTACCCTTTTTCGCCGACTCAAAGAATCTGGAGTTCGGCAAATGACTAGCTCATCTTGAAACTTCTTAAGACTGTCGTATTTATCTTTAAGAAGTGCCGCGTTTCCCAGGATCCGGCGCTCAACCCCCGACACAGGTGCTCCTCCACTGTGTCATTGTTCACTCTTCCTTTGAAGAATTTTCAACTTTGTTTACAAAAATCATTGACAAGGGATGCCGTCTCCTTGAAGTGCTCCCGTAACGCTCCTTAATTCTTTCTTAAATATATATTGTATTGTCTGTCCGTGGTATGCGAAAATTGAATATCTCAATTTCACACGCCTTCTGCCAAATGTTTCTAAGAATAAATATTTATCTTTACGCATGTCCAAAAACTCTTTTTGAGGGACTGGGCGCCGCGCCACTAATGGCAAGTACCCTTCCCTCTTCAGAATACATTTTAAGATTTCGTTCCCTTTCTCTCCGGAACACCAGTGCCTTTTTAAAATACCGTCGCCTGCACCCTCTGACAGCAGACCACGCGGGCGGTGGGAACCGCCAGTCCACACTGTATTTTTCAAGTTTGAATTTAGATTTCCCTTAAAATTTATAATTCATAACAATATATTGTGACTCGACAAAATGTCCGCTACAAGAAATCTTGTCAATAGTCGTAAGGTTGTCGGGGCTGAGAGGAACCTCCGGTCACACAGCAACGGAGGGAGGCTTATATGATGCTCCAAGACAAGGAACAAGCGGTAACAAGTAAAACGTTTATAAAGTCCCTACATAAAACAAAAAAAATTAACAAACATCAAGTGCTTCTCCCGTTCGCAAGGTTTCTTCTTCCTGAATCGGGAAAGGACAGCCCTTCATCTGCGTCGTCGGAAAGGCAGTAGCCTCCGGACAAGAGGGTAGACCGCCCGATGACGGCGTGCATCCGCCGCTGTTGTGGTTCGATTCACCACGTTCCCGGGACGCGCCATGGTATCGCGCCAAGTGTAGGCGAGAACCCTCTTCCTCGGCGCCGACAACGTCTCTCGTTCACAGCGGAGTGCTGTCTCCAGATGTCTCCAGTCGGCTTCCCCACCAATTCCAAGGGTATGGTGACACACCGTCACGCGGTAGGCGAGAGTGTGAGGATCCAGCGTTTACTGCCGAAAGCCCGCTCGAGTACCTTGCGGGTAGTGTCCAGTGCTTACTCGCGTCGTGTTGCTGCTCGAGTCCCCCTCGGACAGTTGTTCGATCGCGTGTTGGCTACACGAGTGATCATCGCAAGGGAAGCAGTGCGCACCGTCGAGTGATCCACTACTGCAAGTGGCCTGGAACTCACTGCTTCATGCTTCCAAGCTCAATTGCATTCCTCTCTCCAAAAGAGATTCTCCTCTCTGCTTCTTCGTCGTATTCCTTATCAGTACGCCGCCTCCGCCGTCACCGTGGCAGGCCATTGGGCGGCGCAGTCAGGCGGTGATTGTCGCGCGCGGGTCTGAGCCACGACTACGCACTCCCTCGGAAGCA
>NNCF01126516.1:1168678-1222767 GCA_002313205.1 Laupala kohalensis
ATGAATACCACATACTGGGGTTCCTTAATCCAAGGAAAACGCATAAAATAAATTGACTTATCTCTTATTTAGACGTATATTTAATTTTAATTGCATGCTACACAGCCCCCAAAAATCACACGTCATTTCCCAAATGACCCAATAACATATCCATTTACAAAATAAACCCCTAATTTAATTTTACATCATCTCCAAAACAAACAAATATCATTTGAATTTCAAAAAGAACAATTAGTACCGCTCATATTCATTTAATGCCCAATTTATTCAATTATCACTGGTAACAAGAGTTCTGTGCGTGGGCTTTCATTAATCTCCTCAAAGCACATTATCTTCTCGCTTGCATCTTAAAAGTTAGAGGTGGACGCTATCAACTTGGAGAGTACCTTTTGATAGATGACAAATCAGTTTTGTTGTCGTGGTAGAAGTTGCAAGGCCCCAGATGGCATTAGAGCTCGAACATTGACCCTGTTGACCTCACAGCTGGTCGTTCGCGACACCGGTTGTCGACCTGACGTACTGCGTCAGCGCACCATTAAGGAATCGAGACCCCTTCTCGGAACTGCAGCGTCTCGATATGGCCACGAACTAAGTTGTGCGTCGCGTGTTTGATTAGTTTTCGACTATTTCCGAACGGAAGAAGTTTCACTAACTGCAGTGAGTTTAATGAGCTACAAGCTGCCACCTCATGGCAACCTGATCTGAGCAAAATGTTGAGACCAAAACGTCAAAAGTTCCAATGTTTACTCGAAAAAATCTTCGAAAAGAGCCATTGGAAAAATTCACCAAGTCTTGAAATGCTCGGAACGAATAACAAGAATCGCTCTCCGAATAAACGTTTCAGAATATTGACGAAAATGAAGCCAAGAATGATCTAAGAGAGAACGTTCACTAGAAAGAATCTAGCTAGGAAGAATACTCTCGGAATCTTGTAAGTCCGTCTCTGCGCTCGTACAAATGAACGTTTCTCCCACTCAGCCAGTCTGTCACTTACTCATGTGATCTACGTTTTCAAAAATCACATGACGTACTGTTCCAATAATCTCTCATCCCCTCCTCATGGAGTTTCTGTTATAGGTTAAATTTCAACTTGAGAACGCGCGCACCAAGCAAATCTATAACCTGTATTTTTGAACATTTCCACGCTCAACGGCTTTCTACTCTCCAACCGGTTTTGAGTGATCTCCACCACACGGTTTTTAACAACAAAGACACTAAATTTATTCTACTTTCTAAAATTTTCAACGGCCGAACTCGTCTCTTTAAAATTTCCAACTCCCACGGTTTGGCGTCGCTTTGCCAACCTCTCCTAGACCGCTGGTCGCCACGCGAACTCAGGGAGTACCCTCTCACACCACCGAATCTATTGTAGTCCCTTTAACTCATAAAACCTTTCTCTTTCTTCTCGCGCTCTTCTGGGCGCTGCGTGTTCGAACTTGCCAACTGCTGTGAACTCCTTTTCTTTCAAAAGATTTAGTAAATTTCAGTTGCTACTGGTTTCTTTTCCAACGAACTCTGCTTTCGATGTGCGCCGCGTCCAACCGCTTCAGATCAAAACAAATACGTTGTACAATGCTCCTTTCCCCTCGCTTCTTTTTAAATTAGGTTCCCGGAACACGGAGGCTCTGCACCCACTCCAACGGCTGAGAGCCTTCCCTCTTCTCTTACGACTTTGCCTGTAACGGCCACGAAATTCTTCCGCTTACTAATATATTTGAATCTCTTAATAACTTCATAAGATTGATTACTAATTGGAAATTAATCAAATCTTACAATATATATTGTTGACCTTTTCCCTTCAGGATACACACATTTAGGATCAAAGGATGAGTCTCATTTAAATAAATTCCATTTATGTTCCAAACGAGATTTCATAAAATTTACAGAATCGATAATACATTCATTCTACTGAAATCGCGTTATTCTATGAGTCCTACAATTTAACGCGCTCACCATTCAGTAGAAAGTATTAACAGACGAAATTACAATATGTTCGAGTGCAAACATCCCACTCTAGTTACTTTTACTGAACATGCCTCTGTACTGGCACCGCGCGTCAAGTGCTTGACAACCGTCTCGTTGCTGATCGATCAGATGATCCTTGCTTCTGCTACTGCGGTTACTATACTACGCCACTGCTACAATTTGACTCTACAACGCAACTTCACCTTGCGACTGCTGCTTCCCTTAAAATCTTATCAGCTGCACGCCTCGGTCGGTCGGTGGCTGTTGTGGCGGCGACAAATGTAGGCGGGACTGCGCCACGAAAGGTTGGCTCCATTGACGCGAGGCTCGAACGTCCACGTTCACTGTTGCCAGCTACTTCCTCCACGTGTTAGGTACAGCACTCCGCCAAAAGGGGGTGAACATTCAAAATCTCTCTCTATTGGGCAACCACTACTTGCTTTTTGGCTTGGCATTTTTCTCGAAGTTTGATATTCATGAACACAGATACACAAAAATAAACACAAACTAGAAATAAGGCAGGAACAGGGCACGAATATCTAACTTTCGCCTCCATGCCGCCTGCAACATGGTCCAACAGCTGACATTAGACCAACCGTCGATGCTCAGCGCGAACTCATTTTCAACTCTACTACGCAGGCCACCGTAGCGCTACCTTCTTCGATCTGGTGATCTGGGAACTAACGATTTGTCACCCGATTTAGTGCCCCGTGGTGGAATCCGCGGGTTTCACGAGCCGCTATCTGAGCACGGCGATGCGAACGCCATCTCTGATCATTGGGCAGTAACAGTGGGTCGGCCATGCTTGTGTGTCATAAACCATGCTCTGATATGGAGAAGCGCATAATCTCATTTACGATACTAATCATATTAAAGAAATATATTACGTGAAATTATTATCTCGTTGTAGACATCGAAACAACCATATCCCCCCCCAGGTATCCCTAAGAGCGGTGAGTGACGGACTGACTCTTCCACCAAGGCAGAGCAAAAACTACTGACAGGCGCTTGAAATTCCGACCGAATGTTGCTGTAATATTGTGTAGACCTTGGCCCACTAGCAAGCGATTTTAAAAAATTCCAATTTGAAAAGGGTGTAAATGGTGAAAAGGTTAAAATGTGATTTTTCCTATTTTCACCATATTTCAAGAACATCTGAGTTTTACATGTTAATATAGTTAAATCAAAAATCTAAAGCTTAGTTTCTATAATTTTCATTTTTTAATGTTTCAAAGAGGATGAAAATATTTTACATGTACACCTCACTGACTTGACTTATCCATCAAAGTAGAGAGAAAAATATTTAAGGTACGAACTTAAATTTTGACAGGATATTGCTTAGGTATTGTAAATTGATTCTTAACACATTGAATATTTTTATTGTGTCATTAATATTTCCCAACCTAATGTGAATTCATCAATGATTCAGTTCCTAGTATATTTTAACTCTCTGTCATTACATTACTTTTAAGCATATTTTATTAAATTGCAAAAATATTTTATTGCGTCATTGTTCATGTTTCGTCTTTCTAATATATTCTAATTCTAATATTCTTTCTAATTATTCATAATTGTCATATTTTACCAGTACTCTTCTTCTTTTCTTCAATTTTCCACTGGGCACTTTTCGACCGGAATTCATGGGACAGTCCCTTCTTTTATTCTGGAAAGTAAATTGGCTTACTGTCTCCCCACTTGTCATTTAGGTTCATCTTTTCGATATGATGATTCTTTTTTTGGGGAGCAATGATTTATTTGTTTATTAGATTTTATGATCACTAATACTTGTTTCATATTGGAGTTTAAACTACTGTTTTTCATGTCGTAGGAAAATTTATTTTTCTTACAATGGAGCATGATCTTGCGTTACCCTGAAACCTTAAGAGTGCTCGTCGTCTCTCTCTGCGACTGCGTGTCAAAGAACTTTGACTAGCAATAACTTATGGAATATTATAAAACTACACGTTTTTCTCGTGATCTGCACGATTCTTATACGTCCGATTCAAACAGTTTACCATGACACAAGTCACTATTTGCAAATTTCGATATAATTTCGGGAAATACTCACGCATAAGTATCGCCTGTCTATTTCAACCTTATGGTTCCAACACACTTTTATCACTCAAATATGACGCACATCATGTTGTTACAGGAGTGTCTCATCGCAGTATGGGTCAAAGTGTCGAATCGGAAATGGCTGAACACACACTAACGGCATAGATTAACATAACTACTATAGATTCTTCAGGTCTGCTGCGTTGTTTCCATTGAGAACATGTGCGTGCAGTGCCGATTTTTCTTTTCGTTATTTGCTTCAGCAAGTCTTTTTTAAAAAGGGAAAGAAAAGAAATGTTCAAAGTTTAGCCCCTTCACAAATTGAACTAGTAGTTATAAGGGATTCGTTTATTGATGAGTCAGATGAAGTTTTATATATTCATACGGGATTCTACGATACATATTTGTGGACGTTATGGAATAAAAATTATTTTTACTTATTTCTTTTGTACATTTTCATTGTACTTTTTTGTTGGTGACATTTCCGCTTGGAATTATTCCCACCGTCAGTCGAGCATGACTGAATCTCAGTTCTACTGACAACCTGGTTGGGGATGGATGTACCCCGCAATCAAATATTATCATCTAGTGTTTAAAAATTCGACAATCAATTTAAATCCTAATTTTTGAATTTTGAAGTATTAATGGAAAACATCTTCATTGGTAGAAAAAAATCATCTGTCTTCCAGACTCTCCTAAAATTTCAGTTGTGTACATATTTTTTTGGCAAGATTTTGTTTCATATTTCCTATATGGTAGTGAAACAGTTTCCAGAAATGTTAGATGGAAGAAACAATTCACAAGTAATGTAAGTGAAAATTGCACATGGACTGTCTTTATCGCTGTCTGCAACATCCAATTTACTCATTGTAGTATCAGGGCCGTTTTCGTGTTAAGTAATTTTCCCTGATTTGCTAATTAGTTATCAAGGGAAAAATATGAGGTTGTTAATTTTGATTTTTTAATTTTAAATGTTAATTAGTTTATATGTTAAATTTGAAAGGTTGATCATAAAAAGTAGCTTGACATTATACATGATTGGAGGAATATTAATTGCTGGGAATCGCACTAAGAAAGTAAATTATTGGTGGCTTTATTGTAGCAAATATTATTTTGGGAGTTAATTCTTGTACATGTGAATTTTATTCCCTCTTTCTGAATTATATTTCAGTTTTTTCTATCATTCAAAAATTTGGTTAATGGTACAAATTTACTAAAAATGTGTTTTATTGCTGTACGTTTTAACATATTAAACTAAATAATTATCTGTTTTATTGATCTATGTGGATAAATGAAACTACTACTATTGTTATTGTTGTTACCACTATTATTTTCCTCCTCAACTAATATTGCCAGATAAATATTTGAATTAATAAACAAGAAAATGTCTAAATATTTGTTTATATATCTCATCTGAAATAATGTCCCGGGTCTGACATTACACAAAGGTTTATAATATTACTCAAAACTGACATTACGCAAGAATTTTATAATATATTTCCAGGGCGGATCTTTAAATCGATGGTTTAAATAGTTAGTGTCATTTAGTGACTCGCCAGCCGGATATCCATGGCGCCAGCCGCGAGAGATAAGAACTTTTCCTGTTTGTCCCGTCTTTGTGGTGAGAACCTATTTTTCTCTGTGGTCAAGTCCGAGGTGACACACGATCGTATGACTCGCCACGCCATTGCACTCTGTCACCCCCTTCCATGTGACATTCCTCCCTCTTTCTTCCTAATTGCATTTAAATGCATAAGACAACGCCTTACCATCTCCACAAATTATCGTAGAGCCGTGTGCAACGACTCCCTTCCCAATGACTTCTCCTACCATGAAGAGCTCCTCAATACATTCAAATATTCACATGGAACCCCCCACCCTTACCAGGCCGCTTTCGGGAAGTTACAAACCAATTCCCCCGCACACCCCTCACGGTTACTTAAACTGGTGACCGCCCATCCGAGGGCCTTGCCTTCTCGCCTTCTTCTTGATCGTCATCTCTTCGACGGGGAACTCGCTGGAGACGATGTGACGTGCCTGAGACTGGGTGTGTCGGCGACGGGACGCAAGAGCGTCCCGCGCGGCTTCACAGGCCGCAGCCGACAACAGTTTTGATGACGGTCTGTATTGACGATAATTGGAAGCATATGGAACATTCTAAATGGACCTTGACGTCCTTACGAGTCTTTAGAACATGTTAATGCAATATATTGATCTCTCGCTCCGATAAGGGCATTTAACATAACTATGTAATCACTTGCTCATGGGAGCATCATTATAACTTTTCAATTATAAGCTCTCTTCGAGCTTATGTGCAGATTCAGTTATTAAACCTTTGTTATAGTTTATATGTGTCAATGTTTATTTAACCAAACGCCAAAAATCTGGATAGAGAACTACTCTAACTATTGCCAAGCGAGTATTCTAATTATTTCCTCTGGGGACTATCCTCTCCCGACGTTGGGACAAAGACAACGCTAAATATATACATAGCAACGACCAACGCGACATTGTATATTATAGTTGTATCGCTATGGACCAACGCGACAATAATGTGCATTACTATTTTCTACACTTGTGCAGTTCTGTCTTAGATTCCATGAATAATATTATGAAATTGATAGAAGCCTCTTTTATAGATATTGATGTAGTTATGTTCAGTTTAAAATCCAATATCTTATTTCGGGAAGATTCACTCTTAGTTTAAAGTTTATTGAATCTAAGCAAATCTGCATTTGCTGAAAAAAAATTTAAGATCATTTATTTCAATAAAACTTTCAACTTTCACCTAGTTTGAATTATTTCGTGACCTACCATGAGAACTAAAATCATTATAGACTATTTTTTTGGAACATTGGAGTTATAAACGCTTAGAACTTTTAAGATAGTATTAAAATGCTTTCTTTACTCAACAGGTAATTTAAAACCACCATGAAAGGACTACACAAATTAGATTATTTCTAACATTTCATATTGTCTTCTGTTAATGAATCTCGTTTATCTTTCAACTACAGTATTAGAATAAGCATAAATTTTAATAATATGTTTTCAGGACCTTTGCTGGGGTGCAGGTACAAGTTAAGAAACACTCACCGAAGTTAGCAGTCAATCATCTGTCTGGCCAAAAGAAGTTAGAAAATATTTTTACTTTAAAAGATACAAAATAACAATATTTTTTGTGAGATATAGTAGTGTACTATAACTGCATTACTTGTGTTAGAAATATAGTAATTTTATAACAAAAGACTTACGTCACCAATCTCATCCAAGGAGAATCTCATCAAAGTAGACACGTTCATATTCCATCCCTCGAACGATTTGTCTTGCAATGGTCAGGCATGCAATTTCTACTGGTTACGAACTCCACTATCCATCTATTTGCAATGATTCCTCGTCCCATTTATTTTTGGTATTTTCCTCATCATCATGGTAGTAAAGACAAGTGCCAACGAATTTGAAATAGTAAAAAATTAACCATGAACGTACTGATGGTCACTATAATCCAACTGTCAGTGCATTAGAATTTAGTAGCTACCAGAGGGCAGACATATCGCTATTCCGGTTTGACACTTCACCATACTGCGATGAGACACTCAAATGGAGTTACTTATCGTTACGAGACGGCACTGGCATCGTAGGGGTAAAAAACGCAAACAGCGGGACTCATGATCCCCAAGGATAGACGCGACCGCGATAGTGACTTTGCGGTCGCTATCATTGCGAGTACGGATCGCTCCGTATTTTCCTACGTTTTTGGTCTTATTCACTGCCGTCCGGTCTTTTGACTTGCTTTTGTTTTCGGACCATGTGGTCGCGCGGTGCGCGGTTTAAACCTTCGGGAGTAAACTTGCGCGCCCAGATGTAGTTTTTACTGCAACCCGTGTCGTGCGGGTTGCATTCATATCGTGGCGGCTTTTGCGTTGCTCTCTGTTCGAGCTGCATCTCATGATGCAGTAGGATCAGTGGGTGCGCTATTGTTGTTGCGGGTGGGACTGCGGTTTCGTTCTTCCGCGTTTTTGTTTATCCGCTGCGACCTATCGAGAAATAAACCGCGACTGATCCGGTTTCCTTCGGGTCTTACCCGAGGAAGCTTCTACCTCGGTTCGTTTGGTAAGCCAGCCCCCGGAGCAGTCTTCGACCATCGCCGCGGCGAAGTGGTCTCCGGCCAACCGGTGCCTCACTGCAGCGAAGGCGATCAGGAAGCAGCTGTTGGGTACCAGATGGCAATGTCTGCAGGTCTCTCCTGCTGCCATTATGGCGTCTTCGGAGCGAAGCGCTCCTGCGTCCGCTGGAGTATCCGTCCAACCGGGTGAGTTGGGTGCTCATACTTCGTCGTCCAAGTCTGCTGGTACCAGCTTTCTGGCGTTGCCCGGTAAGTCGGCAGAAGTAAAGGAACGAGACCAAACCCAATGCACGTAGGTGAATTACTCGAATTGTTCGGGCACCCCGCCCCCATGATTCTATGGAGTGCAAGGAGGGGTATGTAACTGCCAATACGATTTTTCGACCAAAACCAGCCAAGGAACGTAGGCCTCTGAACTTGTCGAATCACTTTGCGCCGATTAGCTCACCGGTTAGTGCCGCTAAGCACGAGAATGGAAGAGTGGGGGAAGAGTAAAACGCAGTAGGATCTGTAGGGCCCACGGACGCTGCCTCCGTTTCCATCGCCATTCCATCAGGTTCTCCGTCTGCGGTAGAGAATTCGACGTCCGAAAATGTAGAGAAATCTGCTACCTCTCCAGCTCCTACTTCCTCCCAAATTTCAGCCCCTCCTACCAATACTAATAATACTGGTAATTGAGGTAACGCCGGAAACGGTCGACGGGACGGGGACATCTACATTGAGAATGTCCTCTACACCAGAGAACTCCTGCGAGTATTGCAGACGTGTTCCAAATCAAAACTCACTGGGCGTAATACGCGCGCGTACTTTATAGTGCACGTCGCTGACTTCCAGAATCACCAGTCTGTGGTCTGGAAGCTTACTGTCCTGAAGAATGAGGACGTCAACACCTCATTCTTCTTTCAAAGGCTGACTGAGGAGATACGTCACCGCCTAGTGATTCGGGACCATCAGTCGAATGAAGACCTCGAATCACTCCGAAAGGACATCACAAGTCAGGGGTTCCAGGTGTTCCACCTTTCGAAACTAAAACTGAAGAATGGCACGGATGGGAGGATCTACCTGGGTCTTTACGTGGTGGAGCTAGTCCACTCCGCCATACAAAACGTCTGGCAAAATGTCCGGTATCTCGGCAAAGTGTGGGTTACGATCAAGGAATGCAACCGGTGTGAGTGGATCGCTCACTTCAAACGACGCCAGGCTTGGGGACACACCCGCAACCACTGCGGGCGTGACGTCGTTTGTCCTCTGTGCGCAAGCCCTCGCAGCCTGGCGCAATGCTCTCCAAGGCCCACACGCCTCACTTTCAACAACTGTGTAGGCGACCATTGCGCATCCTGGTCGGGTTGCCCAGCTTTCCTCGAGTTAAAGAGGCGACGCGCCGAACAGGTTTCTCGTGCTCACGAGCAGCACGTGAACACGCAGGCTGCTCGTAGGGAAAATACCCTCATGCGAGTCAATGTGGCTGCTGCACCACCTGCGAGGCCGCTGTTGGCGTCCTTTGCCAATATCATTCAAGGGACAACAGGTCCATCTTTTCCCTCTAATTAAGCTTCGCCTTCTTCTCCTGTTGGCAACTTTGCCTCCCATCTTAATGGGATTACAACATCCGACATCCAGTCCGACTGGGCTGTTATATTTCCTTCATTTCGATCTGCGTGGAGTTTTGGACGCATTCAAATTAGTTCCCCCCATTCTTTCAGCCCCTGGCCCCTTCCTCCCTAAGGCTCTTAATGCCATACAAGTACTAGCCCCCTCTTCTAAATGGCCCCCCATAGCATTACTTTCTTTGCGTCGAGAAACTGCCGTGACATAACTACCATTAAAAATGGGGAAAATCGACAATTTCTTTCTGACTTTTCTATCCATGTTGTTCTTCTCCAGGCGACATGGCTTACTCCCTCTTCGTCCTCTCTTTCAGGGTATAATATCTATAGAGATGATAGGCTTTACGCTATCCCCAACCTGAACCCACGCGGCGGTACAGCCATCGCCACCAGAAAAACTATTCCCCACACTCTCCTTCCAAATCCTCTTTTTCCCTTGAAGCCACGGTCTTGATTTTCGGTACATCACGGGGACCAGTTATAGTGGTTTTCGCCTATCTGAGGCCTCGTAAGGCATTCGACGGGGTGGATCTAGACATTCTCAAAGGTCTGGGTGACTAAATCATCGCCGGTGATCTCAACTGTAAACATTCCGATTGGTGATGCACGGTTTGCAACATATGCGGTAGATGCCTAGCCACATACTTCGCACAACACCCGACTCTCCTTCTCCCTCTGGTTCGACCCACCTCATCGACGACGTACCACACGAAATCTTTGACATAGTTCTTCACTCATCTACTATACAAATCTCAAGCCCCCATCCCCGCTTTGAATTAACTTCCGATCATCTCCCTATTGTCTTCTCCACTTACTTAGACCCTCTCCTCCACGATTTTCAACCTCCCCCGACTATCAAGACAGACTGGCGAGAGTACACCTCATGGTTTAGCCATAAGGTGGACCCCATCTTCCACTTACTTCACCTGACGAAATTGACCGAGCTATTTCCCACATGACGGATCACACGTTGACGAGCTTTCGACATGGCAGTATCTTCACCCCTGTCTCATCTTCTTACCCGGACACCCCGCAGGACATTTTTGGTCTGATAAGGGAACGTCGTATTGCTCAGCAGCGATTCCACCGAACCAGAGATCTTTCTGACAAAACGTATTTCCTCTACACCCGACGCATCTTGCAGGACAGACTTCGCGACTTGCGGGCCCAGCAGTGGCAAGCATATCTTGCCAGGGCTAACGTCTCCGCATCCGACGATGTGTGGAAGATCCAGAGGGCTGTCCTCATTCCAGGATCGCCTACTCCCACCTATGACCCGTCCAGGAAAGTTGAGATCTTCGGTGATATCCTGGAGAATCGCTTCTCCCCTCCCACCATTACGTCCTACCCCTCTTCTCCTCCCCCTTGACCACACTCTTACCTCCGTTGGCTCCAGCTACCCCAGACGATGAGTGGTCCTTGTGTGTCTGGGATGTCAAGACCTCCCTGAAGAGAGTTAAAACCAACAAGGTGGGTGGCTCCGGCAAGATCCGTTGTTTTTATCTTCATCTTCCTCATAACGCTGTACCTCTTCTCACCAATATATTTAACTCTTGTCTTTCTCTTAGTTACTTTCCTCTTTCCTGGAAACATACCACCATCATTCTCCTTCCCAAACAGGGAAAGAATCTTCGGGACCCGAATAACTATCGTCCCATCAGTCTTCTTTCTCTTCTCGGAAAACTCTTCGAGCGCCATATCTCTGCCAAACGTATCCCGCACCTAGATTACACTCATGCCCTTCGTCCCACCCAATTCGGTTTCAGGCGTAACAAGTCTGCAGCTCTGCGGACCTTGCGCCTGACTCATGAATTAGCTCCCATCCTCTCTCGGAAAATTGCCATTCCTGCAATATTCATCGACTTCTCTTTCCCATTCGACACTAACCACCACGACCTTTTCCTTCGCAAAAACACTTCCTTAGTTCCTTCCGTTTTTCATCACCTCCTGCGCAGTTTTCTCTCCGGACGATCCTTCCAGGTACACTTCCATCGCTCATCCACCATCCGCGTTGGGGTCCCCCAGGGTAGTGTCTGGGCACCCACTCTTTTCCCTCTGTTGCTGCGCGATCTTCCAACCCCTCGGCATGTTTCTGAATTTCTATAAGTCGATGACATTGCTTATGCGGCACGTGGCTTCAATCTTCTTCTTGCTATAACTAATCTTCAAGCAGCTACCTCTCACCCGAACACATTGAGCTCTTCTAATGGGCTCATCTTGAACCCTTCCAAGTGCCAGGCAATCATCTTCACTTTCCGCTACCTCTCCAACAAGCCCTTTCAAAATCTGCCATCGCTCAAGGTCAAGGAGACCACTGTGGCCTGGTCCACAAGTGTCAAGTACCTTGGGATCATGATGGATAGGAAACTTCTCTGGGAAGACCAGGGAAAGTCTCTTTACAATAAAATGAACGGCACTTTTGCCCGCCTCTCTCCTATCTTCTATATTAGCAGTATCCGGTTTAAAATCAACCTCTTTCTCTACAAAACATGCGTCCATAACCTGGCACTCTATGTCTGCGAAATATGGGCTACCACCTCTAATAAAAACCATCGTTGCCCTCACATTGTCGAAAACCGGTTCCTGCAGATGGCTGTTAAACCGCCAATGGACACCCCCAACTCTTACCTTCGTGGAATTTCCAAATTAGAACCCATTACCAAATTCATTATCATTCGTGCCCGGAAACATATCCGGAAAATGTTCCACGACCCCACCCCCAATAATATTGATCACAAGTACTCTTGGCATCTTGCTCGAAGAGTCAATCCCCGTGCTCACCGTCGGTATCCTTCCGACATACTTCAACTTCCCATACCCTCGTTCTACCCTTGAATATACATTTTCAACTTCATCATTTCACCTCAATCTCATCTTTCTCACCCATAACACTGACATTTCTTCCATCAATCTATCCTTTCATCCCTACCTATTTTCTACCTCTACTTCCACTTTACCACACTAGTGAGTGCCTAGGTCGCCGGTTTCCGGCGGACATGGCACTCGTATTATATGTTCCAGAAGGCCTTGTCACCAATTAAGCCGTGCAGCCCATCCAGGATGAGCACCATTACGGTGCGGGAGCGGACAACTGATGCACCATCGAGGAGCTTTGCAGTCGCTAAGTGGAACGCGCCCTATGTGTACGAAAAGTGTCGTCAGCTGAGTCCTAACGCACACTAGTCCGACCACGTGTCGCGTAAGACCAGTTTTTACATGGGATTAAATGGAACAACGCGCACTAGGCAAAAGTGCGGTCCGTCAGTCGGGGTCTGGTCGTCCGACCCGAGTCTGGTGGTTTTGGTCAGGCCCGACTCGCCTTTATTTGCACCGAAAAATACAGATAGATATGGCGCTTCGCGCACTGCCAGACTCCGATCCGCCCAGTAATGACTGAACAGGAAAAAGTGAACTAGTGCGATGTGGCTGTTACAAGAATTTGATACAGCAAGTTTCATCGTGGCTATTAAAGATAGGCCCTCTTTATGAGATTTTTCGTCAGATGAATACCATAAAGAAGCAAATATGAGAAGAAGTGACAATGATGTTTGGCAGCAGNGTCAGATGAATACCATAAAGAAGCAAATATGAGAAGAAGTGACAATGATGTTTGGCAGCAGTGAGTGCGCTACTCCAAAGGAAAAGGCTGATTTATGTAAGTATAACAATTGTTATTGGTTCTACATAATATAACTTTGTTGTACTACAACAACAGCCTCTTAAACATCAATTTTTCAACTGATGAAATCGCAGTCGTGGTCGACCTCTTGTCGTACGGACCACGACCAAGATTTGTCGCGGACGTCGTAGTCGGGCTAGTGCGCGTTCACCTTCACGTAGTGCCTAACGCACTCGCCTTCTACCTCTGGGGACGCCGGTTCAAACCCGGTCCGATCCAAGTAGAATCCGAGGTGGACGGAGCGGTGTTCGCGGCAGGATTTCTCGGGGTTCTCCCGATTCCCCTTCAGGGGAGGTGCGTCAGAAAGGGCATCCGGCACCCTAGTATTTCCCAGTCAAAACCAAAATGAAGCATCATATATCCATACCCATTCACCGACACCACGTGAAGTGGGAAAAGGCTGGGTTAAAGATTAAATATAATCGTGATGCTAAAGCTAATATGAAGCCTGTAACGGTTCCAAAGGAAATGGTTAAATCTGTATTAAATCAGATTTTTCATGGAGTTCATTATTTACATTCTAATTGGGTTTTACTTAGATTCAAAACCAACCAACATTCTTGTTACGGGAGAAAGTCCAGAGAGAGGAAGAGTGAAAATCGCTGATATGGGATTAGCTCATCTTTTTAATGCTCTCTGGAGACCACTGGCTGGTTGTTGTTACATTGTGCTAAGGAGCCCCAGAATTTCTACTAATTGCACTACAGCGATTGATGTATGGGTTATAGAATGTATATTTGCTGAACTTTTAACATCAGAGCCAATATCTTTCTGTAAGCAACAAAATATATGGACCACGAACCCATACTGCCATGTTCGTTGGACAAGACTTTTAATGTAATAGGTTTTCCTTTGGAAAAAGATTGGGAAGACTTAAAGGAAATGCCTGAATATCCCACATTCCTCAAGGATTTTGAAAGAGCAAATTATTCCAATTGTTCACTGATTAAATGCATGGATAAGCATAAAATGGAATTTTACATTTGCTTGAGAGGCTACTTGTAATGGATCCCACCAAACGAATAACATCTGAACAAGCAATGCAAGATGCATACTTTAAGGATGATACTCTTCCAACTCAAGATGTATTTGCTGGTTGCCCAATACCCTACCCTAAGAGAGAATTTCTTATCGATGATGACAGTGAAGGTAAATATGAAAATAAACAAAGACAGAATCAGTCCCCATATGGAAATCAAGGACAAAGTGATCATGGTCCCAGTGCTAAAAGAGTTCGGATTGCTCCAAACTATCCTGTTAATGTGTCATCACAACAGCAAACTGATTTCCCTCCTGTTCAGCTACGGCAAGGATGATTGCTGGAACATCTCATAAATTGATCATTGTGTATCTATCTCTCAGTTTTTGAAATTAGTATACAACGAATCCAGTCAACAGACTTACTTAGGAACACTTGCAGTTATTCAGTTTACTTAAGAAATTTAGCAGTATTATACATTCAACAAACAAATTTAAGTCCGCTAATTTCCACGTTCAAAGCAGAAAACACAGTAAAATAAATAACTTTATGGGTAATAATTTCACTTTTCTCAGTAGGTTCTCACCATACATATCCATTAGAAATTATTTGTTGGTTTTCTGCAATTATGTTGAATAATTTATGGTGGGCTTTAAAGCTAATGAATTCTGAACAACTGCTGCTATTCTTTTGAAATTAAGACATTCTGGCTAGAGCAAAATGAATTTACTCCTATTTGTGTGGGCCAACTACAATTTTAAAATGGTTGCACACTATTTCAGGATGTAACAAATCAAATTTTTTACAGTATCTTAAGTACATACTTCTATAATAAAGAATAAAAATTAAAGTGCTCTTTCTTTAGCTAAGAAAACTATTAAGACATTTATAAAAACTTGTTTTCACAAGTATTATGAAAATGGTGCATTGCTTTCAAAATAAAATTTTGTAAAGAAATGAAGCAAAAGTATTCAAAATTTTAAAATATTTTTATATTCATTGAAATAATCAACACGTGGGAAATATGCAACAACTAGCAGATTTCAGTTTTTCTTTCTTTCCTAATTTACCTACAATCTAGGATATCATTTGGGAAAAATTGGGATCTCAATAATTATAGACACATTGATAGTAACTTGAAGAGATTTCTAATGCAATTAGTCAACCAACTACTAACATTAAAACACAGTTTTGAGGAACAAGTTTAATGTAAATATCAATCAGTTACAGGTACTTGAATTCGTTTTATAATCAATATATTTCAAATAAAAGAACTCTGATTATCATATACAGTAATAAAATGAAAATATAAGCACATTTAAATCTGTCAACTTCTATAGAAATACAGCAATGATGCAAGTATACTAAAAAGCATCTATCAATGGTAGACATTTTACAACAAACTAGTCAATAACATTGACTAAGTCAATACTTCAACATTCTAGAATCTAAAGTAACAGTAGGTCATTTCTTGAAGACAACGCAGCAGCATGAACAGAATATATCTTAATGTTATAATCCACATTAATCGGGGAACTATGCATAGGCATGAATGACTGAACTCAATGCAAAACACACAAATTAGAAGGAATTACAGAACGTTACAATGATATTTATGAAATCTAAATTTTACAGATGCCAAGAATTTGACAACTTTCAAAGCATTTGTTATAATTCTATAACAGACTTTTAGATGCATAACTGGGCTGCTTTCCATTGCAATAATGTATTAAAACAGAACAATTACAATCATCTTAGTATAGTTCACCAGTTTCACATTTTCATAATTACCACAACTTTATCATCTCCATAGTCATCAACTTCAATTTCATCATCACATAACTCATATTCCTCTATCACTAGAACCTACAACTAGGTCTACATAAAGGTGTATCAATATTCTTGCTAGTTTCTTATCTTCATACATTACATTAAGGTGAAGATGATTAACAATTGCATAGAATGCTATTTGAGGGGCAGCTCAAAAATGCAACAAGCCTATTGAAAATTAACCTTTCACCGGACGGAATCAAGTGTAGAGTCAAATTTATAAAACACTGGAACGGACATCAAAGGAGATTCAAATTCCATTTTTCCACCAAAAATAAAGATAGATTTCCCTCCAGAAAGATTAGTCAACAACTTGCTGTTCTTCGAGATAACATGTCATGAATTTCATTAATCCCTCAATCCCAAAAACATCGGAACTACTTCCACTACCTATCTTGAATTGTTGTTATACAAAACAGGCACCAACCACATGCAAGCACTAGAGTTATTAATTAAAGAATTTATTCTTCACTGTTAAAGAGCTGACATTAAAGAAGGAAAGAAGTACATATTTAAGAACATAATTGTGATACTATTCAAAAACTAAATTAACATTCATAGAAATTTTACTATTACAAATAATGTATGTTAACAACATCTACAGCTACAGATCTGATTATTCTACTTCAAAACTTGGACAAATAAAAAATGAAAAACACACAAATAGGTTTAAGAATTAATGGAAAATTGATTAAGAGTGAAGACCTCAAAACATTTAAGAAGAGACGGAATGTAGAATGAAATCCTTGCTCACACACACAGACACAATAGTCAACATGTGATCCTCCATTAAGGGACACAATCACTGTACATGGATACTGTGAGTGCTGTACACTATTTAGAGATTATGACCTAATGCTATATATAAATAGCACTTTATGGCAGGCAGGATTCTGAAATTAAAAGGTAGAACAAACATTTCTGTTAACTCCTATTTGTAGAAATTTCATCATCAAATCTCCTCTTGAGGTACACATTAGTTTCAATCACAACTGAAATTTCCTTATGAATCCAAGAATCTTATACAGGTAATTACAAGAACAATAGTTTCATCTTCTATTCCAATAGGAAAAAATCACAATACTCTGAATTACATTGGTCCAGGATACAGTATGTCCAAAAAGATACAGAACAATAAAACATTGATGGTACTTCTATGTCATTAATAAATTTACATCTTCAAAACCAGTAAACATATGGAGAAACTCTTTTGAAAATAACTTGTTTCAACTTCTGAAGTTCAATCTGCTTTAATTTTTCTTGTTTAAACTACGATAATTCATTTTCAGCTTGAGATAAAAAGTATTTATTTTAAATGACCTACATTAACAGGAACAAGTTCAAATGACATTTTTTACAAAATCCACATGGCATTTTATAATGATTTTTCATTTTTCCAAAAAATTATTCATATTTATGTAGTAGTAGTGAAAAATAGTTAATGGTATAAATAATATCTAGGGTCACTGCTGACACATGATACACATGTAGAAATTACCTGGAGTTCAACTAAATGCTGTCCAATTCCAATTAACAACTGGTGAAAAATAATGATTTTGTAGTGTCAGATTGGGGTAATTGTCAGCTTATGGGTAAATATAGAAATCAAGACACCAAAACAAACCAAGAATTATGATTTAAAAACTAACAACAGGACAAAAGTTCAAAAGACAAAACATGCATATTCTTTCAGAACATACATATCAGAGAAAAATAGTAAAACTCTTCTTCAGTCAATAAGTAAAGTTAAAACTAAAACCGCAACTATTAGGAGCCAATTTCAATTTTCATTCAAATAAAATGCAGATAACATCCTAAGTACAATAAAATCGAATGATGTCAGCTACTCACTCACTCACATCAATTCACCAGGACTCGATTCGGAAGCTGTTGTTCTCATCGTCCACTCCAGCACTCCTTGATATTGGGAGCAGCAGCTTCTGAAACTAGTTCTGGTGGATTCATGTAAGCAGAGTTTATGGCTGGTATTACTTAATTAATATTCTACTTCGGTACCTCCCCAGTAAGCTAGAGAAGTATTTTACTTTATAATCCTAATATCAATGAAATATTTTTCTATTTAACAGTTCCCAATAGAAGGATTGTAAACAATTGCATTCCCAATAAAGAATTGCAAATAGTCTTGGGAAAGAAATGAGTGAAAACTGGATACCCTATGTATATGGAAATTTCTCTGAGTAATTGTAGGAATTTCTTAGTATTATTTAAACTCCTTAAAAAACTATTTCCACAATGACAATAAATCCCTCCACTAGTTATGCCCACAGAGTGGTTCAATAAATTTTCCACCCAACAACAATCATCAAGCATAAAATAAAGTAGACATTAACAAAATGGAACATCGACCAATTAATGAAGATCCCTCCAAAATATGAAGAATAAGCTTAGTGATGTTACAATTCCTATAGCTTAAAAACTGTTCATATACTAGCACATACATTCCTCTTTCACTCAGTCAAAAGATTAATTTTGATCCAGAGAATGCTTGCATGAGACAGCTAATGCTTGCTAGGCTAAAGAATTCCAAAAGATATTCCTGGAGGTTCCAGCATGTGTGAAGCTAATGAAAAGTATGAATTTTGACCATACAAACCTGTCAATGATGACAAAGTGATAAAGAAACGTAGAAGCAACCAGACAAGCAATGCTTGTGATAGTGAAATACAGAAATTCAATCTGCAGAACTACTTGAACTAACCAACAGTTTGATCAAATTCCTCATGAGGAAGTAACAGCTCTATTCTTTGTTGATTAATAATGTACCAACAAATTTTTGCAATTAACCAGATTGTTATGTACCTGATAAATTAACATTTATCCCAACAATAAGACTAGATTTGAATAAGTTCCATCACAACACCGGAGTCAATGTGATCCCACAATTGGAGGAGAAATTATATTACCAATATTGGTTAACACCTTTCTCAAGCATGGACAACAGTCCTTTCATGGATTACAAACTAACAAAGAAAGAAAACAAACATTATGACATATAAAGTAACATTCCAAGCATTGAGAGAGAGAGCAGAGTGAAGAAAATTTCACATTAACATTTCAATTGTTTGCTACAACAGTACAGAGCAACCTCGCCAAATGCACCAAGAGAAACAAGTCAAACGGGTAAAGAAGTCAACTTAATGCAGCATTTCTCCAGAGCAGTACTAATCAAAGTTGCTGCTCCGAAACATTGTTAGGGTACTGTGTCTCAACACAAAGCACCACAAACTTATATATAAAACACATTTTTCTAACAACGAGGTTTACACGAGCTGTAAGTTTTATAACTTAGTTTCTTTCTTTATACCACTTCATATTTACAGTTGTACTATTATATAAAAAGTTCAATTAAAATTGTACTGTACCGTACAATAATGGACTATGTTAGGAGCGCCACTGGAAATGGTCTGTAGATCACGGGAGCCGCTGATATAAAATGATTGGGTATCACTGCTCTACAGGTACCTACTTCTAATTACCATTTTGTAGTGAATCATTCCCTATATTAGCAGATGATAACAAGTACCACCAACTTGAACAGAGAAATATACCTATTATTTCTCAAAACCTACAACAAAAACACGAGGGGTGAATAAAGTGCACGTGAAGAAGCAACGTAGGAACTAATTAAGAAAGAACCATTCCTTCCAGATTCATAGAGCAGGAAGGTCAGGATTCAGTGACTCATCTAGGTTTCTACTTAGAATTCTTTTTTATCTAACATGTATATCTGCAGCAATTTCCTCCACATGGACTGTTGCTACCACAAACTTCACCAAAATTCTTTCCAATACAAAAATTGTAGTTAAACAACGGAACATATTAGATTAAGTGGACACTTTATAGGATCAGGTCTGCAATAGTAGAGCAGATAAAAAATGGCTACTTCCCATCAATTTCTTTAGGGTATGAATTATTCTTAATTAAAGGATTATAAACCCCCTCGTGAAGTAGAGGGACAGGGAAGCAGCAGCTTCATAAAAAATCTTTCAGACTGTCAGACCCTCCACAGGTTTCATTTAAGTAGAAATCTCTATAAAATAAACACACAGACCTCTGACAAGACCAAAATTATTTTAATTTTTTTATAAACAATCAATTTCATGCTACATCACAAGCACCAGATGACTTCCCACATCTTACATGAATCAGACCAAGTTATGTTGTGGTTTGAGTTTATACATAAATTAAGAACTCATTACTAACTTATCAAGAAGAAATGTGGATTAATGAGGAAAGATTTAAAACACAGTTTTACAAGGAAGAATAAAATACTCTTGCACAAAAAAAAAAAAAACTAGAGAGAGGATCTTATACACAATATCACTTACAGGTTTAAATTATCTGACATCTATTCAGATCACAAGAATTACACTTTGAAATATTATTAAATGATAAATAATTCAAAAAAATAGATTAGATTAAATAAATAATTTTGCAAGACAAGCTTCTAAAATTAAAAGATAGTACATCTAGAAAATTATTGAAAAATGCAATCCTGAAACAAGAAAGCACATTGTAGAATAAAGGAATGCAAATGTACTTCAACATGCAGCAATCACAGAATGAGGTTTTATGACACATCTCAAGATGGGAAAATATCCCCAAGCTAAGAAAACCAATAGGGGAAGTACACATAAAGCAATAAAGAACAGAAGAAATAGCTCAGAGTTGAACTTAAAAATAAAATCAAAGTCTAAAATTTCAGTTTTTGTCAAGATGACATGACTACAAATTTTCAAAATCAATTTCACATATCTAGTAGCATAAAATTTGGCTAAGAACAGAAATGGTCATGTTTAGAGCAGTCAAAATTATAACATTTGAATATTATAAACTTATCATAAAATTAATCCATTTATGGTGAAGGATTATAGTGAGAGGAAAGTAAAACATGTATGAAACATTGTCCATAGTTTTTTCTCAATCAATTTCCAGTAACAAGACAAGATCCTTTCACAACTCTCCCTGTACTTTTAAGACTAGAAAATAATACGTAGAAAGGTTTCAATTCAAGTTCAAAGTAATTTCCTTTACAATAATGGCAATGGTTTAAGCAAATTCAAATTTAACATAATGGTATAGAAAGTCATTTATCCAAACAATGGCTAAATACAAAGTAAGAGAGTTCAAAGTCACTTGAAATTACATCGACTGTGTCAAATTAACAACCACATAAAATTAGATGAAATGTACTTGAAATCCCTCCAATTGCAAATATTAAAAATGTACCAAAAGTTTATTAGAGAGAGATTGAAAAACAAATCATAGAAAAATACTCGTATCCTAAAAAGAAAGGTAAACATAACGTATTACCACATTCCAACTGATCCAAGAGATAAGAAATATTACAAATTAAGTGCTCAGTAAATACTATTAATTTATTATGATATCACGACTTCTTTGTAGTTAAGACCTCAAGAATATGTTGGTGGATAAATTAATGAAATAACAAATATTTTCTAAGAGTATAAGTTTCCAACTTTCTACAGGCGAGGGTGGAATAAATGGGTGCCCACATAATACAATAAGGAAATACTTAACAGCATACAATATGGCATTAAAATTAAAATTCTACATAGATAGGAAAGGTTTTAAAAATTAAACACCAGAGCAGCAACAACAACAATATCAATATGTTTTTGGAGTTTTTTAAACAATGGGACGAGGTCATGGCAAATTATTTTACAAAAAATGGAGCAAATACTTTCTTTAGTGCAAAAAAAAGTTGTCAAAAATTTCCTAGCGTCAAAGTTCAGAGACTTCGGTCACTGAAAAACTTATGAGTATATTGAAATAAAACATAGTTCTACAGCCAACTTCAAAAGAAGGCCTTACTGCATCACACATAAAAATATTAAACTATCCAGTAATATATGTAAATTTTTTAGGTACATTAGACACCACTTTTTCCCTCTCAACCATTTCCATTCACATCATTCAATGACAATACATATATAAAACACTTAGGGTCTGTAATTTGAATAATATTTTCTCCTTTGCTGTTTATTATTTTCCTTTTTTTTTTCATGAATCGAGCTTCCCTCAAGAAAGCAAATGAAAATTACTTTCCTAAATTTTTTATCCAGTTTTACTTTATGAGTCATTACTTCTACATGGCTCATAATAAGTATTTCAACTTTTAAATGTATTGATGCATTTTATACATATACAACCACCATTCTCCTTGAATAATTTATATCATTAGAGGGGAAGAGAAAGGAGTGTCAGAAGACCACAATAATCAGCTATTCTATGTAAGAAACGGATTCCTCATACCTCTTTTGGGGTATAATTTTCAAACAGTAGAAAAAATGACCCTAGTTCCTTTAAATATAAATAACATACATTCTATGTATAATAATAAGTATTGAAGCATTAAATTACCATAATTTATTCTTTAAATTGGTTCAACATTATTTCAGAGAACAAATTGTTCTCTTCCATTTTATGTAACAATCTAAGACACTTCAGAAATCAAACAGAATTAAGAAAAATATTTTATTTGGTTCTCCTTTTATCAATTCTCATCAACACAAAAGTAGTAAAAACAGAGACTCCTCTTTTGAAGATACTCTCCGTAGCTAAGTTTATAATGTCAAAATACCAAAGAACACAGAAGTAGTGAGTTCATGATTACTTATTGTAAGAGGGTAAAGAAAGACCTAAATCATTGCATGAAACCTTGAATCATGGAAACTAAACCAATCAAATGAATTCAACAACAATGCAAGAAAATGGAGCTGTGATATATTAAATATTTCTAAAGAAAATACAGACAGAAGAATAGAAAGTATTTATACAAATTTAAACATATAAACGATTCAAACATAATATTAACTATTAGCATAGAATCCAGTTAAAATTAAAAATAAATGAAGATTGGTGATAAAATTTCATAAAATACATAAGTATTACGAGATTCCTCACTGACAACGGTAAAGAAAATTAATTCACTACTTTAACACGAGATGTTTTTCTCTCTAATAGATAAATCACTATTTACAATAATATTTTATCTCAATACAAGTAGGATATAACTTGAAAGAATTTTAAACAGCTGTCAGACAAATACAGAGCACACAAATTTGCAACTTTTTGGACATTCTGTACCGTTCAGAGAAGGCTAGAGCAAGTGCAAATTGTTTAATATGAAGGTTCTCACTGGACAGAAAAATAGAATGAAGGAATCTATTTCTAGAAAGTCACTTCATGTTTAAAGCTTCAAGTAATATTGCTATACGATTTAAAATGCTGATATTATAAGATGTTAAATGTTTAAAAGCTGCCTTCATAGTACTGAATTCTGTTTTTTAATAATAATATTTAGTTCACATAAATACAAACACTCACAATATTCTTTTAACATATCAATTCATATTACAACTTAAGATTCTCACTAACAAATGTAACCTCTACACATTCACACAAGACACATACTTAAAGCACCCTTCAAGTCATATTATTATGAGAAGGAAGTCAAATTGCACATTACAAATCTAATCAGGCATCTACTTCACAGAAAATTAACACCCGATTGTCAAAAGCAGATCTGTGCCTCTAATAAAATTTGTTTCGCCTAGATCAAACTTATCCAGAATACCACATCCTGAAAATATACTGTGAAAAAAAAAGTTAATATTAGTAAATTCTTAGTCAGATACTGCACAAAGTTAAATTAATATCAAAAGACAACTTAAGTAAACCGTGGCACTAGCACATCCTGTAATGACACCAAGAAGTCACAAACTGATGAAGAATATTTTATCAGATGAGAATCTGGGATCAAATAATTTTACAATACAATCATACACAAAATAATTCCCAACATTCTTTGAAAGATACATTAAGTAAAACTAGATAAGTTATCACAACAGTACTAATCTCTATGCACTGTCATATCATATGAAAATAAAATTAAAGTAAACAACTACATGCATGAATTTCTCTTTTCGTCTCAAGCAGTACATAGAACAAGAAGCCAACCTTAAGTGAATTTTTCAAGATCGTGGAGTACCCTGCTTGCATTTACAATTTATCACACTGAAGAAATACATTCACATCACAGTTTCTAATGAGCTCCAGCTCCAACGCACCACCCATTACATCAGTCTTCATGTCCGTGCACCAACAAAAAGATTGCACAAAGAACCTCCTCCTAGGCATTACATAGATGTTTTAGTTCGTTTCATAACTTGTCAGCAGCGCTGCATCAACAGGCTCCATGCAAGAGGGACAGGTGAAACTTCTCATGAGCCAGTCGTCAATGCATTCCACATGATATGTGTGCATACAAGGCAGGTACCGAACTGGATCATTAACCATGAATTCAATCATGCAAATTACGCACCTGTGCAAAAAACAAAAAAACATTAGCTTAATAACCAAGTAACTTATGAAATACATAATTTTGGCTTCAATCATTTAATTAATAATATTGGCGACCAACTTTTATCTCTCTGAGCATAGCAAAGAAGCAGAAATGAAATAACAAATACAAACAAAAATTTGAAGATAAACAAAATTCATAAAATATTAAAACATTTTGACAAAATTCTACTTCATTTTACAGATAATTTGTCAATTAAAATTAGAGTTAAGTCTAAGGCAGGTTTGTTCAATCTGCAGGTTGCAAGTCACTAAGAACAATATCAGTATGGCCAAACGAAAAATAGTCAAATCACAAATTTTTTGATATCGCTCGTCCAATTCAAATACAACATTAAACATACAATTGTAACATGCTATAGTATGTAAAACATATATTCCTAAATTTGTTATGTATTTTAACACCGAGATTCATAAAATAATTTTCAAATGATTGTATTGACTCAAAATTTCCATTTATAGAAGAAGTTAAATATTGTGAATTAAGGTATATAGGTGTCCTAATTTCCACCTTTACCATATGATAATGACAAACCAAGGGTCAGCAATTGTGAATAGTCAAGTCAACATTTGTAAAATGGTAAAACATTTGTAAAACTGTGGATTCCAACGAGCATCCGGAACAAAAAATAACTGATCAGCACCTCGTTTAACATCACATGTAGCTGTTTTTCATATATTTATTGAAAAAAATAGCTCACAATCTCAAGACTTATAAATTAATTGAATATGTTACTTATGTATTCTAAATCTTTTAGATCAGTTTTTTAAGTGTAAATGTATTTTATGTTTTTTTTCTCTTGGGTCTTCCGAGAATATACTCTGCAATTTTGGATAATTGATATCTGCAATCAGTAGTAACATCAAGAAAATGGATTTCAATTATATTTCCTGGGTAGAACTTCTCCTCAGTTACGATATGGTTGTTACTCATTTATCGTAAGATTGCTTTGGTTACTTCTCTTTCTGCAACACAATTATCACATTAGAAGTCATTGTGGTAAAACTGCTTAAATTGAGAATATTAATTGTTATATATCACATTAAATTTCCTAGAAGACTTCTAATGTAAGTGTTTCATAAGTTATTTTAAGCCATTGAATTGATTGCTAAATGCATTATTGTCTACAATTACACTTCTTTTTACCTTTTGTAAATAAGTCAAGTCAAATTAGTCCCTTCACTTTGCAGTAAATATTTAATAAAAATTTACTTTAAGAAAAGCAGTTTTTCAATAAAGTTGTTCAATTGAATGCTATAGTATAATTTAGTTGATGCATAATTTCATTTAAATAAACCTACATTCACCTTGTTTCAGAAAATTATGAGAGTTATACTAGACAGGTTTCAGATCTAATTTAAATGACTCATAAGCACACGATGGAATATTGTTTAAGGAAGACATGGGATTTTTCAAGCATATCTCTTTTGAGATATTTCAAATAAAATTAGGGTGATTTTACATGCATTGCAACTTCGGTCATAAATAAGAAATAAAGAACGTGACTATCTCCCAAACTTGGTCAGGAACTAATATTCTTAGGAGCCATTATCCATAAAAAATTCTTTAATGAGTATAGTTTTATGATAAATTATTTGACCTCAAAATGAAAGATTCTGATTGTGTAACATTTTTCTTCAATATTTTTAAACAACGAGTAACAACCTCAGCTAAAGAATGTGCTGTACAATACTTTAAGTATTATTCATGCCTTTTATTAAGTTTTTGTTTTAGAGAGGTATCTTAAAAAACAACAGATTTTCAGAGTTTATTGCAAACCTCTAAAAACATGTTTTCAACTCCTGAAATACATTTGAACTAATGGCAATATTATGAATAAATTTTGACAATAACCAATTTATATCATGTTGGAAGATTTCATACAAATTGACCCATGGCTGGTTAAAAAATGTGTATTTATATTGGCACCTTATTTAGCTAAACTTTCCAACTTCCATATACAAGATTCAAAAAGTGCTACTGAGAAATGTGTCATTTATCATTTCATTTCATAGTGTTGTGCATTGCTTCAACATAAATCATTCCACAGAACAGTCAAATGTCATGACCCGTAGGTGAGCGCCCTGTGGATGTATCTCAGACAGAAGGGAAGGCAGATTTAAACTTACAATTGTTGCTCGTATTATACGAGTAAGATTATTATAATGGGAAACTGAGCAATGCTCGCATTTAATCCATAAGCAAAGAACAGCACAGATGAAACAGTAATAATCTGCACATGGATTATAATGCTAGATGTTCTTCTGTGTGACGTCATACTTCTGGCAAAAATTAAACCGTAAGACCTGTCTCGCCGAGCCCTCTTTGCGACCTGGACCCCGGGGCTATAGCATCGGCTGCCCCTCCCTCTGGTCAGGCCTGGATTTCAAGAGAAGTTGAACTACACTAGTTAGCTATTCCTTTTAAAATCTTTATGATTACACTCATCAGAGCCAAAACATTTAACATGGAATTTTGAATGAGCATTTCTGACAGACTGATTTTACTCAACTTCTTTCCAAGTTTTGTCTCCTAAAATAAGAGGGGGGCACAATATTTGGAGGAGGGGGACTATACTCGGGTAAATAAGGCATTTAATCAAGTGCATTAAACTAAAACAACACGTCTTCCTTGATAAAAAGTCAACTCAAACTAATTTTAGTATCTATTAGATAGATATTGTTGAAACATTAATGATGGATGCTGCATCATTCCATACGTACAGACTATGGTGAAACCAGGCAAATATAAAAACTAACCTCAGCACAAGGGAGGAAGCTACTACATTAATTAATGTACTACAGTGTACAAGAATTCCTCAATGACAATAACTAATGTATGACATACAATCTGTTGCAAGTAATCATTAGAACACGGGTGCAGAAGGTGACCCTTGATGCAGAAAAAGATCTAACAACATTAAATTACACTGTTTTAACATAAATATAGACCTTGACATAAATAAATAAAATGAAGGTAAAATAATAAAATTCCTACCATTGATATTTAATAACCCTAGCCTAAATAAATATTAATATTCTGTAATAGTAGAAAATAATTGTATTATATGTTAATTTCTACTTAGCCAAAGTTAAATGAACATGGTTAAATGTATCAAAATTATTATGTTATTGTTATATGTAAATATTATTGGTATTGTTGTTAGTACTATGACTCGCCATTGTTATGATCTATGTGGTTCAATAAATTATTATTATTGAGCCTTAATTATCAAATGCCATCACACCATTAACCTCTTCTAATAATTTTAATCTACAAAGAGCATAAGATCACAATATAAGAAAGTCATACATTTCTGTTTCCTACTGTTTTCAGGTCCTGAAAATTAAAAGATCATGTAGTGTCAGGTTCTTGGCACACACTGCAACCAGCTTGACTTGTTAGTTACTCATCACATCATATTGTTAAAAAAAACATTCACAGCAAACAATAACCTCATTATATAATAAATTAGATTACGTAATCACTAATTTAAACCACCTTATTTTTGAGTGAGAAATATATTATCACTACCAGGTTGTCTGAATAGTGAAAATCCAGTTATGTGCGGCAAAAGATGGGGGTAAAGTCCTCCAAAAGAATGCTTCTGACTAAAAGGTAAATATTAGTGAAGATGTGTGAAAACATTATCTAATTTACTGTATTACGAAGACCTCAATGAGTGGAATTCTTTAACAACACCATTTAAATTATCTCATTGTTAAGTTCAGAGGTAAAAATAGAACTATAAAGATGAACTTGTTTTCATGTTTCATACAAGGGTTTGTTGAAGTGTAGGAAGAGAAATGTTGGAATAATGCTGTATAAACTAGCAATACCAACGGAATTCTTAAACTATATGGGTAAGAGTTAAAATAGAACTAGACTTACAGGAATTATTGGTACGCTTCCATTTCTTAGTATGTTTTCTAAATTTCTTAATCCATAAGAACAATAAAATTGTTTTCACTAACATACAATCTTTGCCATATATTTCCAAAATTAACACAATATATGCTTACTATGCAAGTCAAATGTGGGATCATAAATTTTCAATACAAACAACCATCGTTTCCTTCCGAGTTAAAATTCCAAATACCTAAATCGTTACAATGCATTTCAAATCAGTCGTTACAATGCAGTTCAAATCAGTATGATATTGAATATTGTAATAATTTAAGAAAAAACACTTCAATCGCTATTCAAACCAACCAACTTTTTTCACAAAACACTAACCCAGCAGTACTAAATTCAGGGACACTGAGCTTCACTCTGACAAAAATTATTTAAATCCCTCTTCCAGCAATTTTATAATGTGGAAACTTTTACCATCAAATTACTTACAACAGTAGTGGCCCGTGACATGATCCACAGGTGAAAGGGTTGTTCAATTTTAAATGGAGGGGGAGAGATGATGACAAACAAAAAACAATCAGCATCACAAATGCATTTTTATTCTTTAATGTTCTAATATTTAGGCGAAGGGGTCCTTCACTCCCGTCACCTCACAAGCCACCATTTGCATATTAAAAAATACAATACTCGATAAGGTTTTTAAACTCACAAAAGAAAGTGCAAATATGGACATAAGGTTATTAATGATAAAATAATAAAATGAATAATAATTTCAGATAAAAACTAGTAATGTTTCAAATGTTTATCTTCTTGTATTGAGGTACTTATAGACTTCGACATACTCTTGAAACGTAAGTCTTTCATTTTGGTTCAGGAAGCCTTCATCATTTCATTTTCACATTACAAACAATTAAGTTACAGTACATATTATTTTGAATGCATCTCCCTATAAACTAATATTTAAAAAGAACTAGGACCATTTTTCTTAGAAAAGAGACCACATTAAAGCACTTCTTAATGCCAAAAGATGCTCTCATTCTGTGAAATTTCACCCACATTTGAATTTTATTTCATAACAGCAACAATAAAAAAAACATTTCATAAAACAATAAAACATCAAAACTTTTGTGACCGCCATCCATTTTTCTAAAACAGAGATTCCAGTTTCTAGGAGTTAAGGCTGTCCCAGTTAATACAACTAGTCATTATTAGTAACTTTACTTGTAGAAAGTGATCATGGAAATATTTTCCTAGCTAAAATGTTTGTCAAATATCCGCATGTTTCAAACATTTTAGAATTATTTTGACTAGAATTGTGCTATTTAATACATTCTGCTTTACAAATAAAAAAAACTAATGTGCAAATAAATATCAGAAAGTAAATATTTCTGGGAATATCAGAAAGTAAATATTTCTTACTCCCTGTTCTTCTTGCATCCATCGTATGTTCCAGTGGGAAGATGTTGAATTAATCCAATTCTTTTTGCTATTTTAACCTGTTCTTCCTCTGTCAGTTGTGTAACTGGTCGACTAACATTGGGAGATGGATAATATACTGGCAAACTTTCCTGAAACCACAAGAATATTACAGTCCACAATATTTGAAAACAGTAGCCTATTAAAGTTTCATGGTTGGAGCAGTAAGACAAATTTTAATTTTCAAAATGTCAAACATCCATTCTGATATATACTTGAAAAATGTTGTTAGTTTCTTCACGTTATTTTTGATTCATCATTACCTTCTAAAAGACAAAATGTTTACAAATTGAAAGCATTTTCTTTGCTTATAAGTGAATAAATTTTCATATTTTAATGAAATAATTAAAGAAACAAAGGACACACAACAACTTCCCATAATCGCAAAATAATTTAGTCATCATCTGTACTAAACTTCCATCTTCATTTAAAGTATTCAAGAAACTAATATGAACTTGGTAATAACCTTAAAACATTAAACATGTATCATGTACACTTGGGGAAAGACAATTAGTGACAGAAGAGAAGATGTAAAAATTAATCAGCTGTGTTTCATATTCCAATGTCAATGGCATGGAACAAAGAAACTCAAGAATTTCTTTTCATATCACCATAGAAACACGAATCTAAGTCATGTCTGAATAAACAAAATAACTGATGAAAAGAATGAATGACCCTTCCAGGAGAGATTACCTCCGACATAGGTAAATGACAAAACATGGAAATAGCAAAATGTATCCCAAGACCATAAGTTATATTATACGTCGCAGATAATAAATCTCAGCTGAAAATCGTGTCACTATGCACTGACAACAAACCTGATAGCATACGCGAATCAAATAAGTGCTGTCACCCTCAGGATTCTTGTTTACGTTCACAATGTAATAAGTAATTACCTGATATGGTGGTGGCGGACCCAGCTGGTCCGACGACGACGAATCGCGGGTACTATCACTCCCTCTTAAAAGTGATATATCATCCGCAGTAGAACCTTTCAGACAATTCCCCATCTTCACGCTTCCTTCGCGCTTTTCACTCGCCACCAATACCTGCGACCCTAACAATCATTGAACAACACAAGGAATGAGGAGACGTATTCATTGACATCCAATCTTGACTTCAAGGAGACCTGTGGTCCTACTTATTATTTGGAACCATGCACACCGCTTAAGAATGTAGTTCGCTGTATAATTGAGAAGAAAATAAAATTTTATCTCGTATTTGGAACAAACGAGAAAATTCAATATTGAATACTGACGTCACTCCTTTTTTGCAAAACCATTGTTATCAATTATATCGTGACACAGCGCTAATATAAAGACAATTAAAAGCGCAATGATACATTTCACGGAAGAATAGCAAGGCGATATATGTAATTACGGGACTAGAGCGCTGCCAGAGTAGTGTTCCCGTGTGATATCTGTAACAATAAAAGACGCGTTGCTAGGTTTAGTTAAAATTAGGTGATCTCGTACATATTCAGTATAAACTTTATTTATGAGGACGCTTACATTTAGTTTCTAATTTTCATTTTGCTACGTATGGAAGAAAAATTTGAGATGCCGACACATCAATTCGGGTTGTCATTCAGGGGCATTTCGTTATTACTACTTTCTGAAAACTCGAAGATAAATTTTAATACAGAAGAACCTTATTTATACGGTCCTCATTCGACCCGAGCTCCGATTTATGTAGATCAATTTCATTATCAAAATAAAAGTTTTTAATGCGATAGTTTGTACGTGACCTATGTTGTGAAATAGTCTGTCCCGTTATTAATTTATTCTTTCAATTAGCTGTTCGTTGTATTAAATGTAACAATTGGTAAAACAAAATTCAATGACAAGTGTACCCCAATGCTGAATTTAGAGAGGGGGGAGGGTTTACGGGACACAAAATAATAATTTATTTTTTTATAAAATAACTGTTTGGTCAGTAGGCTTAGTATTCGTCCTGTGTAGTAAAATTATATTTTTACAGAATCGTAAATTGCTTTAATATTGCATCTCTCTGCGGCAAACTCTCAAAAACTCCATAATCCCGGACCCCCCGGAGACCTAAACCCCTTCTGAAACAGAATCTTGGATCCACCACTGGTGTAGCCTTGGCGGCTCGTCCACCCCTTACAGAAAATTATCAGTCATCACTGCCTCTGTGTGATGAGTGAGAAGAGATTTTGTGATTACAGCAGTGCTTCATGTGTGATGCTAATGATGAGTGATAAACCAATACTTAGCTTCATCACAGCTGTATTAGTGATTCCAGTTATTCTGTGTGTGCTGAATCACTAAAAAATGTTGTGTGATGCATGCATGACAACACTCATATTTCTACTCGAATTGGCTTTGTCAAAATGCAATCTGACTGCCAAAAATGCTAACTGACTTTAATATAAGTCACAGTTCTGGACATCCAACAAGAGCGTATTGCAATTGGTGTCAATAAATGAATACATAAATAAGTAATAATAATATCAATATTTACATATGATTAAATTCTATTTAATTTTGAAACAAAATGTAAAGGAGTGTTTGCATGTCAACTAAGCAGCATATATTCAAGTAGGCCTATATATTCATTGGTAAACAAGTGAACTGGAGTCAGCGTGGCTCAGTGGACAGAGTACTGAGTTGCTGGCTGGATGGCCGGGAATAGATCCCCGGTGAGGTGGGGATTTTACATCACGCCTCAACATCCAGACTGGCTCCCAGGCCTACTCAGCCTGCTATAAAATGAGTACTAGTGTCTATCCTGGGGTCGAACCGGTCGGAGCGAGATGCTGACCACATCTCCTCCTTCTAGTGCCAGGGTCAAGAAATTGCGCGAGCTCTAACCTCCGCGAAGGCCAAAGTCGACAAAGGGCTGTAGTGCCAGAAAAGAAGAAGAAGAAACGTGTGAACTATAAGTTTGTTAATTATTTTTAAGGGAACCTGGTTTACACAATCTAAGGCAATCCATCTCCCGATGCAGTATTATGAATGTGTATTGCTTATCTGAAAAATATAAAAACTTACTTGACAAATTTTTCTTGGAATCAGAACAATTAAAATAACATACAATACATTAATGTTTAAACACAAATGAACAGGCTGATTTAGATGAGCTTCACTCCTTTCATAATTTTTTTTAAATATATTTTTTAATAATCAAATTTCACTAGTACTAGTGAAGAGAGGGGTTGCATGCACATGAATGTAAAACCAAAGTATTAGTATTCATTGTAAAGTAATCAAAAATGTTTCGTATAAAAAATCACTGTTTTTTACATACACTGGATTTTTAGTGCTCACACTTTTTTGTATACTCTGCCGGGCAACAGCGTTGAGTAAATACTGTCTACAGAGAGAAGTGGAAGCTGCACGCTAGACGTTGCTGTCGTGCGGTAGAATTGGGAAGAACAGAGAAACCAGCAACTAACTCACGCATTTACGAGTCACTTTAATATGATGTCACTCAAATCAATCTCATTTCTGTGATATTATAATTGAATGGGAAAAATATTTTGACTAATGGACTGCAGTCCACCTCCCTAAAACCGTCTCTGTCTACAGAGTTTAGTTGTGATGGTCAGGAGAGCGTGTGCACATTTGTTATCTGGGTTTGAGTGACTTTTATGGGGAGGCAACACAGATCAAGAACCCCTTCGAGAATTTTTGAAAGGTTTTATACATTCTCTGAACAAACCATTATGTTCACCAGTACCAGGACATCCGAACATTTGTTCTTCCAATATTTAATTGTATTGTTCTATAACATTATTTATAGTTTTACATCACTCGTTTCCTTTTTTTACCTGTTAGTACAACATAGTATGCGTGTAGCCGCTGAACACTCCCGCAATCACCTCACCGGTTTTGGAGGTTTTGTTGATACCGAGTACAACTCGAAGAAGGCGAGCGTTCCCGATGATGGTTTGTTACAGCATCGGCTACTGGGTAATTGCTATAATTAGCTGTCAATACGATGTTTTGATTGTTGTAGCCTAGGGTTATGTTTTTGAATGTTGTAGACTTGTAACCAGGGTTGCACTTGTTGGTGTGGCCAAGGGGAGGGGCAGGGACGGATCTTACCACTTCCCCGAATATTAAAAACAAAACGAAATGAAAGTTAAAGAATAAAATAAAATAGAAATGAAAGCAATTCAAAATTTCCAGGTGTAAACCACACATCGATATAATCAATAACCCCTCCCCCGAATATTAAAAAACCCAAATGAAAGTAAAAAATTTAGAATACAATAGAAGTGAAAGCAATTCAAATTTTCCGAGTGTAAATCACACATCAATACAATAAATTCACCAGCGAATCTAACGTCAATTATTACCCAAATTATTACTAATCAACACAACAAACATAATACTATTAACATTATAAAATCTTCACATTTTATTATTTCGTAATAATTGTAAATAAAGTATACCTATACAGTCTGAAAGGTCAAAACCTTACCCCTCCGGCACTGACGGAAAAGGTGGGGGTTAGTGCTCTGAGTATACTCAGGCTTATAACTTGAAAATTAGGACGAATTTCGCACTGACATTCGTTTTGATCACAGTTTGTACCCACTGCTAGAACTCTAGTGGATTCACATTTTCATGGGGGGTGGAGGTAACGTATATAACGCATCATTCCTGCTTCATTGTATTCCAAGTAGGAATAATGGGAGAGTAGCAGATATGCTTAATTGTGAACACTGATTTTGTTTCGAAAAACGTTGCCGTGGTCTTAACCTCAAAATAACTTTAAGGATTCTACTCCAGATTTGGAATGAGGAAATTGTATATTAAGTTTATCAGCAAGGCTAACAATTGTTTGTTTTTTTGATAGGGTTGATGTGTTCTGAGAACGTATTATAGACATGACTAATCAATTGATTGAAAAAGGAGACAAAGAGTTATGAGAAATCCTTAAGTTGCTACATTTAAACTATGTTTGATAAGATCTGAGTTTTATTGCTTTACCTTTATGGTTCTATCATAGCAAAGTAGTACATCGTTATTGGATTTTTCATATTTTGGTCGCAACGTTGTGAAATCCATTGTTATTTCTATTCATGAAATCACTTAAAATTGTTGGAAATCACAACCAAAAGTTGTATTTAAATTCTAAGTGTTCATTTTACAATAGCTGCTTTTAAGGAATAATTAAGCTTTCTTACACTTAACGGTTCTGCTTTCAACTATTACAGTGTAATCAAGAACGTTATGGTGTTATGTTTGTTTAAATTATTATATTTGTAATTTCAGGGGATACAAGAAGGGGTAAGCTGACTGGGATGCCAGTCAAGATCTAAACAGTTATGAGAAACTTGACCAATTAATTTTTTAAAATACTTATAAGACAAACTTGGTTCACCTGTACATAGGCTTTCGGAGACATGTCCCATGGCAAACATTGAAATTGTTCGCAACCATCTTAAAAATAAACTTTGTATACATGATGAAAAGACCTTTATAAGATCTATGAAAACTGCTATTATTGGTTACTTCGATCCTGATTATTGAAAATGCATTTTAGTAGTTATTTTGAGAAAAATTTTCTTTACATGACAGTACTAACAGTTTGATACATGTTAAATATGTTTTAAAATAACATAAATAATAAATAAATAAATTTATTATCAAAAACAGTACAAACTGCGTATGACCACTTGGAGGACAATAAACTAATTTACTCTCTGGAAGCAAGCAAGGGACCATCCCATCAATTCCGATCAAGGACCCTAAGGCAGAGCTAGTGTGTATAAGCTAGTGTATATTAGTTTTTCAAATTATTTTCCGTTCAAGATGTACAGGAGATAGGTCTTTATTGAAGATGCGTTAAGATCTATCACCAGTCTTCATTACTGGACCTTGCTCCAGTAACTTTGGATGCATTTGTCCCAATAGCTTTGACATTTGACTGATTCAAATATGTTATAAAAGGTTGCTATGCAAGATAATGTTTTCACAGTTCATGACATTATTATTTTCAACATATACAAATTTGTCTTCACTTCCTTTCAGGTGATACAATATTTCTATTATATGACTATTAATTTGATTGCTACATTTTTGACAGTGTCACAGTAGTACGAGTACAGTGAATTAGGATTTTTTATGTTTTGTATGATTATGAATTCTTCTTATTTTTACTTAATTTAGTATGAATTATTTTCTGTAATTTCTCCGAGTCATTATACTAGTCGCTTTTAACCTCTCCCTTTCAATTTTAAATTTTACTTCTTATATATATTTGTCCGAGTCTTGCATTTTTTATTATTTATATGTAAATGTTGAATTCTTTTTACTTAATATGACAAAAATTGTTTTTCTTTTTATGATTCTATTTCTATGATGTAGCTAATAAAGATTTTAGTTACTAAATGATGTTGTTTTTATTATCTCCTTGAAATGTTATTGTATGATAATTTCCAGACACCACGTGAGTATCTCATGAGGCTTACATCTTGAATGATCAAGCTTGATTCAAATTGCCATTTCCAATGTGTCAAGGTGGAATAGTGTATGATTCAAGTCAGTTTTGCTATCTGAGTACAGAAAAAAATACAGGCAGTACTTGGCTGAATAAATATTGAGGTACTTTACCAAATTATTTTCTCCAAAAAAAGTACTGCAGTATTAATGTATTAATGTAATACTGCAGTACCTTTACTGCAGTACTATTACGTTTTAGACAAAATACAGGCAGTACTTGGCCAAATTAATACTGAAGTACATTTTTTCCATAATATTAGTTCACTGTTCAATCGCCTAATATCAAATTATCAAATGAAAACACAATTTTGTCACCTCCAGGACACCCCCAAAAGTCAAATCCTGGGTTTGTCAGTGCAGGACCATACTGAAATTCTATTTGTTAGTTGATTCAGCACAATTATCATTGAATTTAGAACTTGTTTGAGAACACTCAGTGTGAAAAGGTGATGTACATACTTCAGTTTCATCTTCACATACAATTTCACTGACTAATATCTACATTTGTGTACCTTCTTGGCAGTAGTGTACTTACATCTTATGAGGCCCACTTCACAAATGAGGTGGCTTGGCTACAAGAGGATATCGATTGTTCCAATGTGTTTTTAAGAATTTTTTTATTTTTCCATTGTAGTATTTGTAAGCTTATCTACATGGAGTGATAGGAGGTAGGAGTTGGGTGGAAGGCTATTGTTAAATAGTAGTGGGCTGGTTAGCTGGGTTTACCAACAACTAGGCCCACATGGAGGGGTTAGTAGAAGTGAATATAGTAGTAGTAATAGAGTTATTGACACTAGCAGGAGTTGGGTAGAGGAAGGAGGGTTGGCTTTTCAGTAGTCACAGTTACATGAATTGTGAAATTTAAGTGAAAAAGCTACAAATTTTTCTGACCCCACCCGGGATGACTTGGTGAAGAGCAAGAACGCTACCACATGAGCCACCAGAGCGGCTTTTAAGAAATTGAAATGGAAGTATGAGATTTATTTTATAATAATCTCAACTATTCTGTATTTAACTGTTACAAAAAGGTTAATGAGTCTATTTGTGTACAAATTTACGTATTTATACGATTTTTACCGATCCATTTAGAGGTCCCTCACAGGTGCAGGCCCGGGGCTGACCGTCCCCTCCGCCCCTCCTGGGTACACTGCTGCTTTTAAGTACTTGCACCTACGATTTATTTTCATGTTTGTTCACCTGATGTTTTGAGCATTGTTCCCGTGATTTTTATTGAATATACCGTGTAATGTCATATCAATAATTTCACTTTATTTTTTACTTGTCCTTTTAATATTTATACGAGAATCAGACACTCTTCTCATAATACTGAATTATTGTATAAGAGGAGGATTTAATATTCATTGCTTAGTTGGAAAGAAAATGCAACCGCTTTGTATAATTTTAGAGGCACTAGATCGAGTGTGAAATGCTAATTTATTAATTATTGTTGAATGAAAAGATAAATTGCAGGAAGTATTTTGTTGCACTTTTACTTTCATCATTTCGTAGATTTGAATAAGTATTCGAAATTAAACGTTCATTTTCTCAATTCCACCAGGAGGAATGTTCTATTCGGTAGTAAAGAAATAACACTTTTATATTCGATAAAATTCCTTTCCTACATATTAATTTACATATTAATGAACACCTTTTGTTTTATATTTATGTACAAATTTTCATGATTTGATGCGCATAATATCCGGACCGCAGTCATTAAGCATTTTAATCCGGAAAACAGTGCATAGCAAAATAAGCGTCGCCCTAACTTCATCTCACCACAAACATAATGTTTTGTAATGTAACATCGGGAAATTTGGAGTGAGGGTGCTCCGATGTGTTTCAACACATGACGGAAGAAACATGCTTATGCACATGTAGGCGGAGGTGAGTCCTGACGGCGTGACGTCACATGCGGAAAAGACGCCTCAGAGCAACCCCGTCGTGACTTAAGAGTGACTGTTGTGTCTAGGATTGTTCTCTTTTAAATAGAGGCAATTTGTTCAAGTTTATTTTTGAAGTATTTTCCTTATAATATGAAAGCCTAATAGTTATTCATAATGCTTGAGTTTACAGTTTGGTTGCAATAATTATTCACGTAAAACCAAAGGAACTGATGTGAAATATCATTCATTCCCGAAAAACGACTACTCCGTGCCTTTGCATGCATGTCGCAGGAAAGATAAATGTAATTTAAAGTATGCTGCGATTTGTTCTATGCGTTTTGAAGAAGACTGTTTTTGTCTCATTTAAAATACAAATTACACTGGTCAACAAGCTTTTTTCATCAGACATGATTTTAGATGGACTAGATAAATTTTTCAACGCTGATTTCATATCTGTTTTCAGTTTTTCTGTAGCACGTCTAGTTTTTGTGATGAGATGAATTATATATGTTTCGCAATATCTGATATTTTGTTACAATTTAAATAATAATAACAAATCATTTCATATTTATATTTTTCAGATTTAGTATGCCTAGAAAATGTAAAAATTATCCAGACACATTTTGTTATGTGTGCGGATCATTTACAGCTTCAGGACAACGACGTAAAATTACAAATGAGCTTCTGAAAATCTACAAATTGTATTTTGGATGTCCACTAGGCGATCAGGACAAATCATGGGTTCCGCACATTATTTGTACATCGCGTTCTAGTGGTTTACGTCATTTGTTTCATAAGCGGAAGCCTTCGCTTCCATTTGCAACACCCATGATATGGAGGGAACCAAAGGATCACCTTAATGATTGCTATTTTTGCGCCGTTAATACAACTGGCTTTTCAGTAAAAAATAAACACAAAATTGTGTATCCCAATTTGGATTCAGCCATCAGGCCGGTTCCTCATGATGCGTCATTGCCTGTTCCAGTCCCTCCATTGGATGGACTAGACTCTGTCGAAGAAGGAACTGATTTTAATACTTTTGCTGGCAATAGTGATCAGTATCCTACAGATTCGAACTATACCCCTGATTCTGATACAGGACCAGAAACCTTTACCCAGGATGAGCTGAATGATTTGATTAGAGACTTATCATTGTCAAAAGAAAAAGCAGAGCTTTTGGCATCTAGACTTCAGCAGAAAAACCTATTTGAAGCAGGAGTAAAAATGTGCCACTATCGAAAACGTAATCTTGACTTATCCAAGAGTTTTGTCGTTGATGGCCCATTGTGTTATTGCAATGATATCAACGGACTTTTTGAAACTCTATCGCAGTCCCATATAGCATCTGAATGGCGCTTGTTTATTGACTCTTCAAAGCGAAGTTTGCAAGCTGTGCTATTGCATAATGGCAATCAAAAGCCTTGCATACCAATTGCGCACTCCGTTCATTTAAGTGAAACGCATGAAAACATGAAAATACTGCTTGAAGCAATCGATTACAAAACTCATCAGTGGAATATCTGTAGTGATTTAAAAGTGATTGGAATGCTAAGGGGCATGCGAGCAGGGTTCACAAAGTTCTGTTGTTTCCTGTGCTTCTGGGACAGCCGTGCTATTGCAGAAAATTATGTCAAACGTGACTGGCATCAAAGGGATGAGTATAATCCAGGAAGGAACAGTGTCCAATATATTCCTTTGGTCGATCCTCAGAAAATTCTCTTACCACCTCTCCACATTAAGCTTGGCTTAATGAAGAATTTTGTGAAAGCCATGGAAAAGGCTAATTCTGCAGGATTTCAGTATCTGGTAAATAAATTTCAAAAGATCAGCGCTGCAAAATTGAAGTAGGGAGTCTTTGTTGGGTCACAAATTCGTGAAGTATTGCAAGACACAAACTTCATAGATTCTCTCAATGTTGAAGAAAAAGAAGCTTGGCAGGCTTTCACATGGACTTGTCAGAACTTTCTGGGCAATCACAAATCTCCCACCTATAAAGCTGGTATTCAAAAGTTGCTTGATGCCTTTCAGAAGGTGGGATGTCGTATGTCTTTGAAATTGCATTTTTTACATTCGCATCTCGATTATTTCCCTGAAAATCTTGGAACTGTGAGTGATGAGCAGGGTGAACGATTTCACCAAGACATTCAAGAAATGGAAAAACGTTACCAAGAATGATAAATTAAAAGACGTTTCTATATATTTGGCGCTCGCCAAAGTTTTCCTCCATAATCAGTGTACGTTACTGACGATGGCTGCTATGCAGCCGAAAAAACTTTCTAACAATAAAACAATGAGCAACATAGAAACGTCTTTTAATTTATCATTCTTTGATAATGTTGCTAACGCTCCACAATTACCAAGTGACGCTACCAAGGTTTTTGGAATGAAAGCATGATGGCCGACTACTGTTGGGTGTTATATCGCGACGAAACAGATAAATTGCACAAAAGAAAATCGAATTCACAACGATTTTGATTTAAAATTTTTGTCCATTTTTCTTCAATATACTAGCGCTTAATAAACTGGTGGCAAATATTTGTGGTGTATAAGCTAAACAATAGTATAGATGAACTTTGGTACGCCTCTGTTCTCTGTAAATCTCTGAAATATACATAAAAGCTAAGAAACCAAAATAATTATGATTATCTCATAAACCAGATGTGCTACAAGAAAACTAAGTACATATTTGGAATCAGCGTAAAAAATTGACCTAGAAAAATATTTTTTTATTTATGATGAGAAGAAAAAGTTATATTTTTTTGACCAGTGTTATTGGAGTATTTGTTCAACAAACACTAAAGAAATTTAAAACAATTCAGAATGTGAAAATGAGCAACAGGAATTTGAAATTTGTCCGAGATAAGTGATATACTTACTCCTCTTTGAACTCCCCTGATGTGATAGAGACTGAAAGTCTTCGCCATGTAACTGGTTACGTGGCATTGAAGTTAAAGGAAAGATATCCGGAGTCAGGTAGTAAAAGTTCTACTGAAACTTCTCTCCATTCCGAAAAGTATTCCTGGATCGAGACAACATCTAAGGGAGGACTAAGCGTCCCAAGCATAGATATTTTGGAGTCTGCAAAAATTATTGAATCTACTTTCAATGAATTTCACGTTGTTAATGATTTGCGTAGGGAAAATGAAGTAATAAAGATTTCAGATCTTGGCAGAAAAGAAGACAGAGGATAAAGACATTCCAAAGAAAGCTGTAAACAGTCTAAATTTGGTAAGAACTTACATATGATTGAGACATACAATCAGGTACGTCCTTTCAAAAACAGAAGAACGTAAAAAACAATGGTGCAAAAAAAAGTTTAAGAACTAGTGTTTTTTTGGTTTTATTTTATATTGTTAGATATAAATTATAAACATACTTGAAATGAATTGTGCACATGACCAAATCAACTCCCACCCCCTCCAATCCATTTGAGCGCACTCCAAAGGTTCCGCGGACACCAAGGGTTGCCTGTGACAGAAATGCGCAGGCAAGAGGTCGTAAACTATAGATCTTCGCACAACAGGAAGACGGACAAAATATATCGTGTATTGTATTTGTATTGGAAAAAGACAAGTAGTATAGTCCAAGGAAAATAGACATTCCACAAAGAAGCAATTCGCAGAGTTCCACTTCAATTCCACTTGTCCACTTGTACTAGATCTAAATGTATGTAATTTTCTAAATATATTCAAGGTCAAAGGTCCCGAAAAACGATGTTTTAAAAATATTTCTGCAGCAATACCTTTTATCTTAATAATAGTTATAAATTTTATAGATTATAAAATTTCCTACAAAAACGGTTCGTATGTGTTTTCCCTCTGAAGTATCATTTGCGAGCTAACGCGGTTTAAAAATGTTTCATGCTGCTTAGAACCATTTGCTGAATTTTTAGTTGCAGAGCGAATAAAACGAGTTGAAATTTGACTGCCTTTTATTAAGAAGCAAGGACTTGAATGACAATACACACAGACAAGCGAAGAACGAAAAACAAAAGAAAAACAGACCACACACTAAAGAGAAGCAGTGTTGCCACACACATAACTACGAAAATAATGTTACTTCAACACTTTCCCGTATTTGAGAAGTCCAAATTGGATCAATCTAAACCCAAACAGACATGCAGAACCTGAAGTCTGGGGTGAGGCATGGGCTTCGTCAGAATATCAGCAAGCCGATGTTCAGTACCAACGTGCTCAACAGCTAGCATCCCAATCTTGATCCGAATAAATAAATATTTCCGCTGAATATGCTTGGTGCGGAAGTGAAACTCAGGGTTTTCGGAAAGTCTCCTTGCTGACTCATTGTCTATAAGTCTTGACGACGACTCATCCAAGTAGTAGCTGCATCCGCACACTTGATAACCACTCCACTCGTCGAACGCAATGTATCTGGACACCCAGCAAAATCAGCATCACTGTAACACGCAAGTAAAGACATCGTGTGGTCAGAACGGTAAACCAATCCTAAATTGATGGTTCCAGCCAGGTAGCGAATAACTCACTTCACTCGTAACACGTCCTCCTCTGTGGGATTCTCCAAGTGACGCGACAGAATACTCATGCTGAAAGCGGTATTAAAACGAGTGCCACGGGCAACGCTGAGTTGGGCACCAACGGCCGAGCGATAGGGGAAATTTGGCTCTTTCCCTGACGTGTGAGCATTGAGTTTTTCCAAGGGGGAAAGTACCGGATTGCATCCTTCCATGTTGAAACGACTGAGGATCTTCCTGATGTACGCAGACTGTCTGACCCTGATATCACCATCACGTCGGGTAATTTCAAGTCCGAGAGAATAAGAGAATTCTTTTACGATAATCTCAAATCGTGAGCGAAATTGCTTTATGAATAAATCCATTTCTGACTGACTTGTAGCTGCTACCAATCAATCATCAACGTACAACACAACGATGATCTTACCAGTTGACGTGTGGCGAATTTATACACATGGATATTCGCGACTTTGTTGAAATCCTGAACGTGTCATAAAATCGTCAAATTTTTGGATCTAGCTGCGTGGAGTCTGCTAGAATCCACATGAGCTTCGCTTGAGGTGACAAACGCGACTTGTCCCATCAGAATATCCTTCTGGTTGCTTCATAAAAATTTCTTCCTCAACATCTCCATACAGGAACGCAGTAGAGACGTCGAACTGCCGAAGAATAATCTTTTTCACAACTACGATGGACAACAGCGATCGAATCACTTCAAGGCGTGCAACTGGACTGAAAGTGTCTGCGTAATCAACAGCGGGTTGTTGAACGCATCCCTTGATGACCAATTTTGCACGATACTTGTTAGTACTTCCATCAGGATTACGCTTGATTCGAAAGACCCACTTATTATTTATGGCATTCTTTCTAGAAGGGAGATTAGTCAATTCCCATGCGTCGTTTTTATGCATAGAACCAATTTTAGTGTCTATGGCAGATTTACATTTAACGCTATTCTCACCTGAAATTGCTTCATTGAAGGTATTCGGTTCACCTTCTGTTAGAAAGTCTTCTGCAAAGTTGGAAGTAACGTAGCCTTCTAGCCAACTGGGACGCTTTCTTCCCCTAGACGACTGCCTTGATCTCTAAGGTTGGTTGTCAGGCTGCGCCTCCGAATCTGAATCGCTGCTAGAATCCTCATCTAGATTGTCCGTTTCAATTCTCGGTACTTCGATAACCTTCTCCTCTTCTACAAGATCCTTCTGTTCTTCTGTAATTGGCCAGACAATTTTCTCGTCACATTTGCCCATTTTCTCACGAAAAACAACATCTCGTAAGACGACAACATCTCTTTTCACAGGAATGTAGATTCGACAATGTTCATCGCCGTCATATCCAACAAGATAGCCAACCATCGCCTTTGGATCCATTTTACGTCTCTTCTGCGCTGGAAGATGAACGTAGCATTTTGAGCTTAGAATATGCAGATGTTTGATCCTTGGATTCTGGCCAAACCAGAGCTCATATGGCGTCTTGTCAACAACTGACGATTTTTCGACTCAATTGAGAATGTAGCCCGCGGTATTGACAAGCTCAGCTCAGATAGCTGTGGGAAGAGTGACGTCAAGATTTGAATATTAGAAGGTAAGAGCCATTTCAACGATTTTCGCGCTGAACAGCTCCATTCTGCTCCGGTGTGTCGGGGGCTGTCAGGAGCTGGTTTACGCCGTACTCCTTCAGAACTCCACGTACGTCGCTGTTATCGAACTCACTGCCGTTGTCACTGAGAAACTCCTTGACGTTGTGACCAAGCGTGCGACGTTTGGCCAATACTTCGCGTAATGCCTCCTTGATGGCGGATTTTTTACGTTTTGCGATACTTGGAATAATGGTCCTTGATAACGATCAAGTAGCGACGACCATTAAAGGATGAATCAAAAGGCCCACAAACATCACCAGATAACAGGTCACCAGATGTAGAAGCTCGTACACGTGTTCCAAATGGTAAACGATGTACCTTCCCGAACTGACATGGCTCGCATATTTCATTGTCAGCTGGCACTTTAATTCCCAATTCGGAATTGAGCTTCGATCGGACAAATCGCTTGTCCACAGGCCCCCAACGCTGGTGATAAAGCTAAAGCGTTCGATTATCTTCTGATGCACTTGCACATACTTCGGCTGGTTGAACTGTGTGAAACGAGGCGCGATATAGTGTTGCACCTATGTTCCGTGTTCCTTTGAATATAACCTGACCATTAACGCTGAACTGACACTCGGTATCAGTTGATTCAAACTTGCTGCTATTATTTTGATCATTAGCTGCAAGGACGGAGACAAGATTTCGTGATATGGTTGGAATGTATAACACATCATTGAGCGTGAATGTTTTTACATTTCCGTCGCTGTAGTTGGTCACTTCGATTGTCCCGCTACCGAGAGTTTAAATAACTTCCTGTCCTGCTGCTTTGACCGTCGCATTTAAATTCACCGGGAAGGGTTTGTAATTAGTGAACCAGCTGAGATATGGCGTTATATGACGTGTAGCACCATTGTTAATCCACCACTGATCTTTTGTGGTTGTCACATTGACATCACTGCTTAGTGAAAGCAGTGAAACAGGGGTATCAGACACGGCTGCTTGTGAGCTACTTTGTTCACCCTTACTGCCTCCGACTGGATTCGTGCTAGACCCGCTAGCTCGTGCTGGATACGGCGGCTTACCATCAGCTTTCCATTTAGGGCATTGTCGGAGCCAGTGTCCCCTGATATTGCAATACTTGCACTTACCAGTTTTCTTCATCTTAGAGCAAATCATGTTTTTTCACCGTTGTTTATAGTGTAGAGAACATCACCAGATTTCGATGCTGGGGCAACGTTACGCTCATGAAGAACAAGAACTGACTAAAGATCTTCCAATTTCTTATCGTTATTTGCTTTCATGAGTAGGTAGCTTGACTTGAATCACTAAAGCGCTTTGGTAAGATATGCAGAACTTTTGAAACAAACAGTAGCTAGAGAAACGCTTCTACTGTTTCAATTGTACGTGTATTTAGACCAGAAGCAAAATCCCGATGTTGATTCTCCACTCGCGATAGTACAGACTAGGCAACTTCGGTTCATCCCATTTCATACTAAAGAAATCAAGACACTGACGAAACAGCTGATCTTCAGCTTTGTAATCAAACTGCTCAACTAACACATACCATGCTTCCTTGGCTGATAATCTTCCTGAGATACGTTGGTGAAGATCATCACTTACACACTGGGAGATGGTTATTTTTGCCTGAGAAGCAGATTTGTTGAACGATTCTAGTTCCGTCTGTTCGTTCAGAAAGCGTAGGTTTCTCTTTATTTCCCTCAACAATGTCGACGGCATTGAACAACTCCGGCACATCAAGAACACGATCCTTCCATAATGGCCAATCTTCTGCTCCCTTTAGTGGTTTGATTCCTTTCGTGTACACCATTTTGAAGCTGGACGAACCACACGAGGGAAATCCGGAAATCACACACTAGGATTCTCAGAGCAGATCAATTGTGAGAACGAATCACTTTTTTAACCAAAAACAGTACAGTTGAACGAACTGGAACCATGACCTGCTGAAGGTTTAGTTGCAGAGCGAATAAAACGAGTTGAAATTTGACTGACTTTTATTTAGAAGCAAGCACTTGAATGACAATATACACAGACAAGCGAAGAACGAAAAACATAACAGAATCAGATCACACACTAAAGAGAAGCAGTGTTACCATACACGTAACTACGAAAATAATGTTACTTCAACAACATTAAGTATACACCTTAGTATATAGAAATACAATGGTAGCACCCACCATGCTCATAAGTACGAGAACACCCATACGAACTAAAACTTCGCAAACTTAATCCGCACTTTTCTTTTCTTATTTAGGAGCTGACGTGTAGTACTTGTATTGTAAATATCAATATAAATTTGTTTTCTAATTAATTATTAATTTTTAGAATTTGCATATGTATGTTTATAGATAAATTTATTTTTGAAAAATTTAATATAGTTGATATTTGTGATTGTAATTCATTTCCAAACAAAAAATTTCAAAAGAAAATAAGTTTGAAAAGGAACAACAAAGTATAATGAATAATAAGGAAATTTCTATTAAATATCTGCGAATCAGAACTTCTTAAATTACGCAAACAATCTGAATTTTACAATGAAAGTAGTTTGCCAATGTTTCGTTGTATCACGTGTTTTGCATCCGGCCTGGTAAGTGTTCGTTCTGGTGTGAAATTTACATTAAAGTTATTCAATAACACAGGTCTGCAAGTAAAAAACTGCATAGGATTTTTATATATATTCTTATAGATTTTAACTAGGTAAAAAACGAAAAATAAATACCAAAAATATTCCATCACGTTACACTCAAAAATTTGTTTGTATTTAGTGTAAAATTCCCAATTTACTTAAAATTTAGAATTATTTTTAATTTAAATAATGACCTTAAAACTAAGATTTCATGGCCTTAAAACAAAGGTTGAGCATATTTCGACATGTTATCTGGGGTCCTAGGAATAAATATAAACAACCTGCTGTTGGATTAGATCATGTTCCAACAAGCTAAATAAGTTCAGTATCTCGCTGGTCATCTAATGCCATATTCAGCTTATATCCAACATTCGAATTCTACTGAGTTTGTGTTTTGATTTCTGGAATATGGCTCACAGAGGTTGAGTAATTTCTCCCGATAGCTTCTTTTATGTTAGTGGTGAATACACAGTGAATAGTCAACGAAGAAACATAAGTGAGATTGTAAAGAAAGTTTATTTTGCGTACTTCAAAATTTAAACTTGGAGATCAAGTCAAAGCATGGGCTCTACATAAGGTGTGCATAAAATGCGAGGAGGATCTTCGTTTGTGGTTTAAGGGTAAGAAAAACTCATTTCGTTTTGGCAATACATGGCTTGAACAGAAAAATCACACAAACGACTGCTACTTCTGTTCGGTAGATGTGAAAGGATTTAATACAAAATTACAGAAATATCTTACCCTAACCTTGACTTAGATATTCGTCCAATGTCCCATGATTGTGAAACACCAGTTCCACAGCCACCTTCTAACATCCTGAGTAAGTCAGAGGACTGTTGCTCAAATTTTCCTTTTGGCGAGGGATCTCAACTTTTTTGTCAGACTTAAGTCTTTCAAAAAATGCCGCCAAATTGCTAGGATCAAGGCTAAAAACAAAAACCTCCTATCAACTGGGACCTCATTTTCGCGGTACAGGCATCGAGTGAGAGAATTTTACTGTTTTTCTCCAAAGAGGGAAATCTGGTTTATGGTAATAATGTTCATGGACTCATGAAGTGCTTTGAAATAGAATATGATTCATCAGAATGGCGCATATTCTTCGACAAATAGCCTGAAAGCAGTCTTCCTGCGGAATGGAAATGTATTTGCATCTTTTACTGCGAGACACTCTGTTCATATGGGAGAAAATAAAATGTCTAGAGCATCAGTTGAAGTTATGTGGAGATCTAAAAATACTTACCATGTTGTTGGGTCAGCAGGTAGGTTATAAAAATATCCTTGCTTTCTTTGTTTATGGGGTAGTAGAGACAGACAGCTCCACCGGAAATTGACTGGCCACCACGAGACAATTTAACCCCGGCGAGAAAAACGTCTTCAATACGACCTTGATTCCGCTAGAAAACGTTTTATTACCACCTCTTCATATTAAATTGGGGCTTATAAAGCAGTTTATCAAATCACTTCCAATAGATGAGGATCGTTTCAGGTATCTTTGTTCCAAGTTCCCGAAACTATCTGAAGCCAAGTTAAAAGAGGAAGTACTCACTGGTCCCAACAAAAGAAAACTTTTATCTGATACCCTCTTTTTGTAAACAATAGGAGAAAAGGAAAAAGAAGCGTGAGACTCTTTCAAGAATGTAGACCACAAGTTTTTTGGGAATACTAAGGACACTGAGTACAAAACCATTGTACAACGAATGCTGGGAGCGTATGGAGCTCAAAGATGCCAGTTAAGCTTAAAAGTTCATTTCTTACATTCCCATATTGACTATTTTCCTGAAAACTTGGGAACCTACAGTGAAGAACAGGGTGATGATGTGTCGTGAAGACACCTAGCAATCAGGAATGATGTTAAGGAGCAAAAATAAAAACAATTCAACAGTTTCCTGTACCAAAGAACGTAAAAAATGTGCAATCCCAAAAATTACCAAATATTTCGGGATTATCAAGCTGTCTGTCACATATAACAAAGAAAAAGAGTAAATATTTTTGGACACAGAAGCATCAGAATTCATTTGCGAGGCTAAAGAAGGCATCGTCAGAACATCCAGTTCTTCAGTTTCCGGGTTCTTCAGTTTCCGGGTTCTTCAGTTCCGGATGCGTCTCCTACAGGTGTTGGCGGAATACTGTCACAGCACTTTGGGGTCGATGAGCATTTGATCACTTGCGCTAGCTGAAAACGTACGAGTCAGCAGAGTAAGTTCAGTGCCACCAAGTTGGTGTTGCTGTGGTAGAAATGGTAAAGAAATTTCGAGTTTATTTATTGGGTCGTGCATTCACACTAATTACATATCATAAAGCATTAAAATGGCTTCTTACTCAGTCGGAACCTATTCCAAAATTAGCTAGATGGGTGGTGGAACTGTCAGAATACTTATTTTCTGTGCAATATCGGCCAGGGGTACACATAGCTCATGCAGATGCGCTGTCTCGAATGCATCATTCCACATGGGCATTTTTGGGTCAAAAGAAGAGTACGAACCAGTATGGGACGTACAGAGAATTAAAAGACAACAACAAAGATGTGACACATTAGACAAAGAGTTTAAATTAGCAGTAGAAGGGAAGGCAGGATATTAAATAAATGAGGAAGGAGTATTAATTAAAATGCATATTCCTCCTCCAGGAGCGGTGTCAATTATCTGCGCACCGAGAACAATTATTCCGTACATATTAGACCGATGTCATTATAATCCATTGGCAGGGCACAGGCGGTTCACTAGGACCTTAGAACTTGTGCGCCGGCATTTTAACTGTCCAGGATCAAATTAGGAGGTAAAAACGTTCGTGGAGACATATATGATTTGTAAATCTAGGAGGGGAATAAAAAAATCACCACACATGCAGGAGGTAAGAGAACCCTCAAAACCATTTGAAAAAGTATCTTTAGATATCGTGGGACCCGTTACTAAATCAGATACATTTTAACTTGTCAAGATCACTTCACACATTACCCGGAAACAGTAGCAATCGCTGATCAATCAGCAGAGACGGTAGCTCGCGCATTTAAAGAACACGTTGTTTGCTGACACGGGGTTCCAGAGGTCTTGTTAACTGATAGGGGTGCGAACTTTCTCCTTTGAGAGAAATTTGTGCCACCCTAGGGATAAAACACATTTTCACTTCAGTGTACAATCCAGCAGCTAATGGCAGGTTGGAGCGAGCACATCAGTCGTTCGCCGCCGTAATTTTGTGTTATGTAAATCAAGATCATCAGGATTGGGATAACCACCTGCAGTTTGCGCTATTTGTATATAGAAATTAAAGTCACCGCATTACACAGTTCAGTCCCGCATCATTGGTATATGGGTGTCTATGAACAATGCCGTGGGATGAGATATTACCGGTAGAAAGTAAAAAGTACGCGGACAAGCGATCATATGCTAACACAATGCTACGGAACCTCCAGTCAGCACATGCACAGGCAACAAAGAATGATACACAGTATACGCAAGCGGAACACGAAAATAGCAAATAAACAGAGAATACTGATTCCTATTTTTGAAGGGCAGTCGGTCCTGTTAAGGAATTTTCAGATGGCTCCGGGACGTAGTAGGAAACTAACAACTTGCTGGGTGGGCCCGTATGTGGTACGAAGGGCGTGAACCCCAGTTACATTCTTTATCGAACACATACACACAGGACGCACAGTGTGCGCCCACAGAAAACTCCTTCCTCTCCCTCCCGAACCAGAGAGACGGTAGTCCGTGGATGTCTCGGCAAAAGCGACGATAACTGAGGACGCAGCGAGGATGGAACCAGCGGCTAACCTGTCTCTACAAGAATCTCCTGATCGACAAACCGCCGATCCCCGTATAATCTTCGGTCTCGTCCAGGGAGGAAACTCTGAGGTCCGGGGTTGTGTGTAGGTGTGCTGTGGGATGCTGTCCGGAGTTGGAAGAAGTGGACTGGGGATACTTGGCGCCAGCTGATATAACAAGGAAGCCGTCTACACCTGGACACCACCCGCACGACATCGATGAGTGGTGGGTTCTGCCTCAGGCGAAGATGACGCCGACAGCAAGTACGACTAGCCACATATTCAATGCAGGCCCTTACAACATTAGTGCGCGGGGAGGGGGGAGGTTATGAAAGATGGATGACAACGGGGTAGCCATTTCTGTACGAGCTCCCCGACATAAGAACCAGAGAATACCGGAGGCTGCGAGCGAGACAACGAGCAGCAGAGCGGAAACAACGCCGGAGGTGCATGGAAGGTAGGAGGAAAGTACGGTCAGATAATTAAGTATTAAGGATCATTAGACATTAAAGACTCAGGATAACCCGAAGCCGTCGCAACATGAACATCTCGTTAGTCATCACGTGTTGTCTAGCACAAGTAGCGAGGATAGTGTTCATACCTCAAAAAACTTTAATATTATCTAGTGCAGAATGGTTGTTAAGTATAGACCTTCACATACCGGAAGCGAAAGGTGCAGTGGACAAGATGGTTGACCAAGCGAATCGGTTTACTGAACAAATAAACAAATTGTGCACAGTGAACATAAGCAGAAAAGAGTGGACTTCCTTAGTGAAGCAATATCAAGAACGAGTAAATCAGGAAGTGAAAAAGTAACAAGATCAAATTAGTTTACTAGAAAGCAATGATACGAATAAGAGAAGATTAGTAAATATTTTAGGGAAAGGATTGCATTACTTGGCAGGTACTCCGACAGACGAGCAAGTTAAAATTTTGACAAATCAAATTAATCACCTTAGAGATGATACGCAAGAATCGCTATATGCCCGTATCTCATTTTTTCCAACGTTTCGGCTACATTAAAGAGACATGATCAGATGCTGTCCAACACCATTGGGGCTTTGGATGCCCCTCACGACACCTTGAATGGGGACCATAGGGTTCTCGCTGAGATGGTATCACTTTACAATCAGGTGGGAGTGGTTTTTGGCGTAGAGCAGGAGGGGTGCGCTACACTTATGCGACACGCCCAGGCACTAAAGCAAATACTGAGAGGAATTCAAACTAAGTTGTCTATTGCAGAGCTGGGTAAATTCACACCTACGACCCTTCATCCCAGTATACATTTTTTCATCCTGACCAACGCTACAGGCTCTCTAACTGAAGGTATGGAGTTCATAGGACTCCATAGCTGGCTGTTACGAACTGTGTACTTAGTAGCGCGGGTGCGCGTGCTGAGTCACACGAACTGGAAGACCTTGTTGGTAAGCATGCCGCTCCACCAAGGCCGGGAGTTCAGCTTATACAGCACTCTGGCTTGCCCGATGGTGTTGATTGAGCTGAACAGAAGCGTGGTCTTAATCCCTGATTACAGTTACTTAGCAGTTTCGTCAGATTCTTTTAAATTTCTCCTTTTCAATCGGGACTCACTGGACGATTGCCGATAGGCGTCTGTTCCTCCTACCCTATCTTTTTATTTTCTATCCGCTCATGTAATATAGCTGTATTTCTAAATAAAACGAAAAAACGTGAAGCAGTATTGCAGTGTCGGTGTCGCAAAAACCTCATATGAGTTATTCACTAAGGGTGAAACACCTGGGAAGTGGTACTGTGCTATCAGTGAGGACGCCTGGGTTAACATTTCGTGTGTGGGGCATCAAAGTTCAATCAAGTTAGCAGGAGGGGGAAGTTTTTACTCCCGCGGGGTTGTTCAGGACGGTCTCCATTACAAATTTTACCCCCAATTTTTGATGTATTTAATTATACAATGCCGTCGGTAGTTCCGGAAATGCAATCCTTGAGCCTAGAATATTTTAACACCACTGGATGGGAAATAAAGGATAAGAAGAATCAGTGTCAACATTTTTGAACGCTCTTAAAGTACAAAACATGCATATGGTGCCGACAGTGCCACTGTCAGAGATTAAGAGACTTTGGACACTACGGAATGCGTTAAAATACAGTGCAGATACAGTATATACAACAGGATGGGTAGTGTACACTAGCATAGCAGTGATAATACTAATAATTAGTGTATATATGATAAATCAATGTAGGAATGGAAAGAAGGAACAGAAACAGGGTGTACCACTCTCCATAGTGAGCTTAGCCCCTGTACAGAGTCCAGTTCCGCTATTTCCACATTTGTAAAAAAAAATTTTTCTTTGTTTCTCTTTTTGTATGTAAAAATATTCTATTTCTGTATTTTTATGTCTATTAGATTTTAATGCGCAAGACGAGTAAGAACATTGTACATACACCTATAAAGAAATTTTTCTTTCTCTCTCGTCTTAATACATGTTAGTTTTTAGTGCGCCACGCGACAACTTTATGAATAAAATTGTAAATATTGTATGAAAAGATGAAGTAGGAGAATTGTAAATATTGTATAAATAATGATAAACGATTGTAAATATGGATTGGAAAGAGGAAGTATAAAATGCTGGTGTCTTCACGGTCACCCGGTTTTTACCCTAACTTTAGGGAACGGGGGAGATGTCGTGAAGACACCTAGCAACCAGGAATGAGGTTGAGGAGCCAGAGGACGTAGGTTAGTGGGTAAAGACGTATGAAGACAAACTGTATATAATCGGATGAGTAGAGGGCTCGATGCAGAAGGACCCAACAGTTGCGTGGGTGTTGCAACTTATGGGACACCCCAGCACTCTCATCGCTGATTCCCGAACCAGGTCGGAAGCTGGAAGGACCCGATTCTGACGAGATCTACACTGTGACGTCATGACCGCCACCTACTTTTCTCTGGCTGCAGCCACCTGCGACCACGGAGCGTTGTAAGTACTAATAAATATGTCATACTAACTATGGGTTTCACTAGTCTCTTTACTCGTGTCTAAACCTATACCACCCCTTTCCTCCTACCACGTCGTGGCTACCCTGGATTTATTCGGCTATCCAGATAAGAACCACGAAGGGAGACCCCCCAGGGGACTTACATCGAGTAAGTACGTGTTTGGCGAACACGGGGCCCCGAGCTGAGTCTGGCATTACTTCCACTTACTTGTGCCATGCTCCTTCCTTTCTCTTTCCTGATCTCCCTTGGTCACCTCTTGTTCTTTTCGATCCCGACGCCATTAGGGCTAGGGTATCTTTCATTTTCCT
>NNCF01126516.1:1223282-1238079 GCA_002313205.1 Laupala kohalensis
ACCAAGGAAGTCAATATGTTAGCTGACTACTGTTGGATGTTCAATCGAGAAACTAGAGAAGGAAATCGGAAACGAGTTCGGAGAAGCATCAAAGAGAAGAAGAAAAAGTTTCACAAGAAAAAGTGTAGTCCTAAAATTGTGTATCAGAAGCAATGTCTTGATTAGTTGTAAGAAAATATAATATGTTTAGTTCATTGTGATAAATCAGTGTTTAATCAAAAATTTGCTTTTATTTTGGAAAAACCTATACGCGATGGATGTTATGGAAGTCATTTTTAGAATCTGCGACCTTTAAAACACGTAATTCAGCAAAATATCCCATGCAACTGGAATTTTTTTTTCAGATCTGTGAATCGTACCTGTTTCCTACGAGGTGGTGTATTCGGAGCATTTTTTAATGTGGTATCCCCTGAAGGTATAATCCACGATCGGCTGAACAAAGTAAGTTTATCAACCGGGTTTTTCCTTCCTCATTCCAGACCAATATCCGTTCGGTTCCCAGTTCTCCAACAGTTCGCATTAACACCCAGTCGCACTTCAACTCGGACGCATTTTAACTTATTTACCTGCGCGACAGAGGGGTATGATGTGGTGATGTAGAAGGTAGTCCGAAGGGTTGGAAAAGGAAAACAGCGACGATTAAAGACCACCGTCGCCGTCAATGTGTGGCACTCATCTAAACTTAATATTAATAAATACATGAGATATTTCACTACACGTGCAACACCATATTTATATTTCCTTAGCCGTAGTAAAAAAATATATGAACATAAATATATTTACAAATATAGACGGTATATTGCTAATTATATGATATATATAACTTGTAAAATATTTTAATTTTTCTTTAGTAAGAAACCCTAATTATTCCTTGATGCAGAGAAAAATTGTAAACCTGACAATTATTGTTCTATTAACTTATTTCTGGTTTTTGGTATTGGAAATACCATTTTCTGCATTATAAAATGGTACCAAGAAGAACCAAACAAGAAGATATTCGATCATCTTCACTTGAAAATACAAATTCCATAGCAATGCACGCCTTTTGGAAAATTCGAAAAATTTGAAAAAATTGTAGGGTTTTTTCCTACATTCTGCTGTACAAGAGCAACAGCTCGTCGAGAAGTTCATGGCTCTATTACTTATTCTCTGTGTTAATGAATGAGCAAGTCAATCGGTCAGTCACAACGGCGTAGTATGTACAGAAATTACTAAAAAATATACTTAAAAGACATCCTGAAATTCTTATCTTTCAAATTATTTCCCAAATAAAACGAATTAAGTCCATACATATTAAAAAGAAAATGACGTAATAAATCCATCTCCATTCCTTTGATAGTTAAACCAAAATTCAATAGTTCAAATATTAAAGATACTCATAATACAATATGAATCATTTTGAAAAACAATATGAAAGAGCAAGTAAAAACAAAACATAAGGCAAAGTCTGTTAGATTTATATTATGATTTTCACCACTAAAATACAATAAAATCTTCAAATCCGTTCCTTTTTTTGTGCAAAATTACTACAGATTTGGACAAATGCTTCTAAAATAACAAAGAAAGTTGAAAAAGGAACTCTCTTACAACATAAGTGTGTCAACACCTAAGACCACATGAACAAAATGGGGTAAATTAATTTACAGGTAAATATTAAAGCGTAGCATTGGCTCGTCAGAAAGATAAGAAATTCTGTACTCGAAGGAATGTTAGAAAAAAATAGTTTCTAAGGAGGCGAACTGTTCATTCGCTATCAGAGGTTATTCGCTAAGTCCATATAAATTAATCTTAACAGGATTCATAGCATTTCTTTTAGTGATTAGTAGGTGCGGTCTGAGAGTGCCATAGTTGCGAGCAACCACTGTGTGAAATCCACGAAGATATAATGCTGAGTACCAGTTATATGGGTAAGAGATATTTATAATTCCGTCAGTCGCGTAAATTAATTATTCATGTACGTTTGTTGCTACTGAAGACGAAAGCTCAAGGGTTTTCTTGAAGTCGCCATGAATAAAATATTTTCTCTCTTTAAGCATTCAAACTACACTCCAAGAAATTTTTCGCATTCCATTTTTTAAATTCCCTCTGCGTGAGTGATTGAAGAAGTACAAATGTTTTCTTTGAATTTACTTCTATACTTATAAAAAATAAATAACAAAAAAATAAAATATTTGACGTAATGATCATAATTTCATCCGTATTTAATGATAAGAGAAATAACTCCTACGAAGCAATAGTGTCTTCCTTGATTGTTTCCCATGGTGATAACATTTAATTATGCATTCAGTAAGTAGGGTTTTTAATTCATGAGGATAGTTCATAAGGATATCATGTAAAAGATAGATAATTTTTTTAAATGTCTATTTAGGTAAAATCATTTAAAGATTTTTATGAGACTTTTAACCGACTTTTGTCGTTTCCAGGGAACACTACGTGGAGGAAGTTTCTTTTCATTTCCCATGTGTTTTCATCCTAATTTTACACTGTACTCTTTATCATAATTTCGTTGATTGATTCAAAATTTTGAAGGAGGAAATATACTGATATTACTTCTATGAAGTCTAGCTTTTGAATGAAATTATTGTGACTGAAATGGAAAAGATTTTATGTTTCTATGCTCTTCAAGTTTCTGTAATGACTTTGAAAGTGCATTATCAATCTTCACTCTCCTTAGTAAATATTCTAAGAGAAAACACCGAATTATAAAAATATACTTGATCAAATAACCGTCGATATTCAAGGGGAAAAATTATAAGTGAATAATATAATAATAGAAGTCTTAGAGTGTGGCATGGATGACATACGTCCTGGTTCATTTTGAGAAAAAAGGGCAATATTTGATTTCGTTGGTAAGCTAGCAATCAACACGATGCATCCCATTAGTGATGTATTGAAATTTTGAGTGAGCAAAATCTTACCTTCAACTCGGTACTTAATAATGATTTAATATTGCCTGTGTTGTGCATGGATTATAACAAATGCCGCTGTTCCCACTCAGTCTGGGATAAGAGCAGAAATATCCTCAATCTCTAAAAAGGAAGAAGATGGACTTACAGTACACAAGAAATCGAAGGCATTACCAGAATAGGTCTTCTGCCGCTTGGTTGCGTGCTTCTCAATTTATGTAATGCGTGTCAATAGATTCATTTTCATTGAAGTTGATCAATCATTGTATATGATCTTGAAAGACTAGTGTGTAAGGAATCAATTTTAATGCAGTGAATCATCCTTTACTCGAATCCAAAAGCGAATAAATATACTTCTCTTCACAGAGAGATTTCCTTGGGTGGGTGTTTCGAGAAACGAAGTCTCGATTAAAATATAAAATTTTTATGCAACAATAAAATGTAACAATTTTTAATTATGTAAATTGTGAAATCATGTAAATCAATTACAAACGAGTGTAACAACTAAGTGCAAGAAAGAGAATAAACTGACCAAGTAGTCAAGTTTTGTTTATTCACCCTTGTTAGTGGTTCATGTACTTAAGGTAAAATTAATCTTAGAGAATACTAATATGATCGTAAAATTTTCTACACTAAAAAAGAACCTTCCTTAATGAATAAACGTGTAGAACATCCTTAACACAATAGGAAACAGATTAAACGGGCAAATGAATTTGGGATCCATAAATTAAAAGAGAACTGATCTATGGCTGAATCGGAGTAAACAAGTTCTATCGCACTGCGAGTTGAATGTGAAAAGACACATTTATTGGTTCAAAAAATGCATTCGAAAAATCAAATCAAGGGGTTTGATAGAGTTTTTGAAGGACCCATGGAAATACTCCGGTACGAGCAACGACGCCGAATGCGAGTCTTCCGACGCAGACGTGGTCAGACGCGAAAGCATCCCAGACGTCCGCCGCCGCAGATACGCGTATAGAGTATCTAATGCAGTCGATGATGTTCCTAACCCAGCAGATGGCGGAACTACAAAAAAAATTCACCAACTCACACCTTAGAGGGGTACCATACCGAGGTAACGAAGGGCAACGCGATTTTCGCCCCCGTTCGCGCTCAAGAACCCTGTCAATAGTATGCTTGTACCACGCCAAATTCGGTGTAGAGGTAAAGAGGTGTATTACCATGTGTTCTTTCCCAAAAAACAAGTTGGGACGCGCTCCAACTCAAGGTTGAAGGGCGCAAAAACAAACTTTTGTAATAAGCTACCACGAAAGAGACCATTCGTGTTTGATGTAAATACCAAACTTCATTTTTTCGGTAGATTCAGGGTCCGAGATGTCATTATTTCCTAAATGGCATTGGAAATGTTCCGTGCAGCCCACGAGGTTAGTGTTAAGTGCTGCGAATTCCACTAACATTGAGACTTTCGGAACCGCGTACTTAAACCTAAATTTGCAACTGAGAAGGGATTACTCATGGAGATTGGTTGTTACCGAAGTCGAAGCCCCAATAATAGGCGCAGATTTCTTAGCACACTATAAATTGTTGTTAAACTGTAAAACTGGTGAACTAGTAGATACATTCACGGAGATTACTATCCAAACAAAGTACAACCATTGTAAATATGTAGCTATTAAAATCGCAAAAATATCCGAAAACAGATTTGCTGCATTCTTAAACAACTTCCAGAAATTAACAAAACACCGTGGAGTCCCAAGGGAACATAACACCGTGCACTTCATACATACGACGGACGGCCCGCCAGTAACCTGTCGCCCTTCAAATGTCTTTTGGTTTAAGAAGCAATGCAAAATCCTGGATCAAGAGATACATGGATCAAGTGACGGAAGGACTACCTTTTGCTTATGTTTACATAGATGATATCCTAGTATACAGCTCAGACGAAGAACAACATAAAAAACACCTCTTCTTACTCTTCGAGCGCCTTAAGGAAAATGGAATAATAATAAACTTCCCGAAATGCATATTCGGTGTTCCGGAAATAACTTTCCTGGACTACGTCATAAGCTCGAAGGGCATCCGTCCTCCTGAAGAACGAGTGACTGCGTTACGCCATATGGATCTCCGTTCCATAATACGAGGTATGAGACGATTTCTCGGAATGATTAATTTTTACAGGAGGTTCATCCCTAACGCAGCAACACACCAAGCGGCCCTCATCAATGCAATTTCGGGAGATAAGAAAAACGGGAACAAACCGTTCCCATGGAATGACGATCTCCTGAAAGCATTCCATGCGTGCAAAGACAGCCTCGACGACGCGGTTACGCTGATACATCATCGTAGCAACGCAAAAGTGGCCCTGTTCACAGACGCATCATCAACGCACGTAGGTTCCTGTCTTCAACAAAAGGTAAACGGAAACTGGCAGCCACTAGCTTTCTTTAGTATAAAACTAAATACAAACAAACACAGATGCCCGTGTATTACAGAGGACTTCTCGCAGTGTTCAACATTTCCGACATTGGTTCGAAGGTTACAACATCACCATTTATACAGATCACAAACCATTAGCATAAGCCTTCAAACAAAAACGCGAGAAACTCCCACCACAACAACTTAATCAACTCCAATTCATCTACAGAAATTAAACACATCAGTGGAAACGATTACGTGGTAGCGGACACACTGTCTCGCATGGAAGCAATCTCTTTGCTCGATGACAAGAAACGATTAGCCCCTCTTCAAAGTGAATACACTAATTTAAATGAACTCCTCGTATCAAAACAGGATATAAACTGTGAGGGGGAAATTCCAAATTCAGACCTAACCTTACTTTGTGACAAGGAGGGACAGCCAGTAGTAACCCTACTTCTGAGGAAAAACATCTTCGAAGAAATACACAATCTGTCACACCCAGGAATCAAGTCGACACAACGGTTGATAAAATCCAAATATTTTTGACCCAGTCTCAACCGAGATGTAAAAACGTGAGATAAATCATGCACATAATGTCAGAAAAACAAGATCCAACGGCACACTCCACTCTCCGCATTCAAACCACCAGAGGAAAGGTTCGACATTATACACATGGACATCGTAGGACCACTTCCATCATAAGACGTTTTCAGATACGTCGTCACGATAATCGACCGTGTCACACGTTGGGCTGAAGTGATTCCCGTAGCTGATATGAAAGCTGAAACAATAGGAGATGGTCTCTTACACGGTTGGATTTCACGCTATGGCGTTCCTTCAACGATTTTCACTGACCAAGGTCCACCATTCGAAGGATGTTTGTTTACAGAATTACTACAACGTCTCGGAATAAATCGACACAGAACATATGCATACCACCCACAGTCTAACGGAATGGTCGAAAGATTCCATCGTCAATTAAAAGATCCACTAATGTCCCACGACTGTATGGACAAAAGCATTACCCTTAGTTATGCTGGGATTTCGTACCGCTCTCAGGGAAGAACTTAACGTTTCTACAGCAGAATTAGTTTTCGGAAAGACACGCTACTCAGTGACTTATTTCTGGAATATAATAAGAATGTGAATCATCCTTCAATGAGTTATGCACAAAATCTCACACATAATATGCAAAACCTTAAATAGGTTACTCCAAGGCAAAGAAAAAAACATCTATTCATTCACAACGAAATGGATAAAGCACCACACGTATTACACGTAACAACCATATAATCAAGAAAGCATTGGTTCCACCATACAATGGTCCATTTAAAATATTGACTCGCTTACAAGACAATAAAACTATGGACATTCTAGTAAATAATAAACACTTACGCGTCAGTACTGACAGTTAAACCGGCATTCTTCGCTGCGGAACCACAAGAAATGAACATTTTACGAACAATATTATATTTTTAACATGTCAATATACAATGTTTTCCACTTCACATACGAAAGACAATTAATAAGGGACTTGATTTTTGTGCACCCAAGATGGACTATCGCATTCTCTGCACGGTATAGATTACGCCAGAAAGGAATTCCGAAACGTTTTCTAAAACGGCATTATCTTTACTAAGCAACGAAGGAGATAGTTATGTTTTGATAAACGGACTTCAGCCAACGGCACTGAACGGAGTATGGGAAAAGAAAAATCCTTGAACAAGTTCTCTCCGAAACATTGGATTAATTTACCAGCATCGGAAGAAACACTCAAAATACATGTCTTATTACATGTTTTTCCTTCCCAAAACCTTACCATTACTACTGAAATTTACCTCCACCTGCCAAAGAAACAACATGTCGGCTGAGATGCTGCCTGGAAAAACAACATTTGGTTCCACCGGCAATCATCTCAACGAGCGCCACCCCGAGGTCCGAGAAACTGTAGCACCCCACGAAGGACGGCCCGAGAACGCCGAGATCCTCCTCGCACTAAGGATCCCTCACATCCTGCAGCTGGATCTTCCGGAACTCGCGATCAAGAATTCAGTGCAACAAAACTTGTGACGAACTAGTGTGTGAAAGTGATTAATGCAGTTTTTCCACATTGGGGGTAGTTATGTAGCAGTCAGTTAACAGATGACAGCAGTGGACATACTCGTGTAGCAGCAGCTACATCTTGTAACAATAATATCTTGTAATATATAAGATAGAGGAACAATCTCTATCAGACTACCTTCCGTTATATATACATCTTGTTTTAAATGGCTTGTCAGCTGAAGGTTGCTGATTGGAACTGCTTCGTGCATTCTGTCCTGAACTGCCGTACAAGCAACATCGTTCCCGCAACCGGTCCGCCAGTCGTGAGTTTGGTGCTCCAGTAAGTGAGGAAAACTGCATTGCTTAGAAACTGTTTTAACCTGACGCCACCAAACAACTACTTATAGATATCGTGCTTGCACATAAACAATTCTATTGTGACATTCACTAAGAAATGTACAAATTTTCAATCATGACTATACTTTGTCCGGCGTTCAGCTCTATTTAATAAATGTTAAATATGATTCGTTGGATTTACGTTCTTATAATTTCTTGCAGTAACTAGTTAATTTCAAAGTTTTGTGGGGGTTCTTCAAGAACATGTGTGATATTAAAAGGTTACAGTTTATAACAATTATAAAACATGAAATCCTCCCTTACAGAAAAATAGCCTCCCCTATACAAAAATATATTCGACGACATGAAATTTCAAATCAAATTCAGTATGTAGGAGGGGACAGTGGCAAAATATTTTTCGACCAGCCGCCCCCTGAAAATTACCTGGCCCCAGACTATTAATATCAAATATGAAAATGTTTGACAATTTTTCGGAAAATTTAAACATAATTTTGAAATATTCGCTGAGGTTAGAAGTATGTTATATATTATGTTATGCTGAATGTAAATGTAGACGGGACCGAGATTAGAACTCAGGATCTCGTGCTCAACGTGCTCATGCGCTAACCAACTGCGCCATCTCGTTCGCCTTCCGGTCCCTTCTTCCATTAACATCCAGCTTGCGAGACCCCAAGACCTCTGAGGTAGTCTGATAGATTGGTGAATACGACACAAAACAAAGTACTTCCTAAGGGAGTCGCCTCATATGAGGAACAGTCTCTATCAGACTACCTTCCATTATATATTGTGTATCCGATGATACACAAAAACAATTCTAGTAGTTTCTACTTTTATTCCATTTTTAATACAATGTACTTCCGCTATTTGGACAATGTTTTGTCAGAAGAGGCCTCTATACTCAAAATGTAAATTAGTCTATATAAAATATAATTGAGATATTGTAACAGTATGTAATAGTATATAGCAGTCCGACTTGAACTACACCCTGGTGTTGCTAGTTATGCTGAAATGTTTAGGTGTATGTTTTATGGGTGCGTTTTTATGCATTGGGTTCTTGAACTATTGGTTTCCTGACTTAATATGCACATAAAAAGACAGTGGATCAATATTATATAATTCCGGGTTCTTCAGACGATTAAACTTTTTTGAGTTTAAAACAAATATTTAAAGTTTATTATACTCTCTTTAAGTTTTTTCTTCCTGACACTACAAGGAATATCCAATTTTTTACATTTATAAGCAAGAAAAATTTTTAATGAACGAGCAGATCTCATGCTTCACAGGTCTGATTATATCGTTGTAAAGACACAGAAGAGCGATTTTTTAAGTTTTTAAATTTGAGGACAATCTTGCTATGATGGACATTTTGCCGGACCATAGAGCATTAATAATATGGCAAGAATGTAAGAAAACAGTATCATGTATTCTGTTCTGCATGACTCGCTGTACAAATTATGATTATTTAGAGTTTATTTTTTTATTAATAAAGATTTCTCAAAAGGAAGAAAATAATCTTACGTTACATTAAAAAACGTAATATATTGCTGTTCTCTGAGGGATGGATGATGGTTTTCCTTGGTCACTAGATTTTTATCAATATCTCGTTGCATGTTTGCAACGGGTTTTTCATTTACACGAGACTGCAGAGAGGCCTTAATATGAGCTGCAAAAGGGGATTAATTACTAATTAACTGATAGATATTTCTTCCAGATCTAGATACTTGTTCTTCGCGCATACTTAAAACTCCGGAAGGCTATTCTGTTGGAATGTTAGTTTCACGGAACCATCGCCACCTTAATTCCATGAGTTGCTCCTGTTTCGAAGAAAAGGAAGATATTCAATTCATGAATTTCTTAGAATGAAATGGATTTCTGACAAAACGATTATCTGACTTCGGGGGAAGAAAAATAGTCTGAAATTTTAGAGCCACTCTAACTAAAGCGCTCCCATAGCACTATGTGACGGATAGCAGATCTTGCTGGAAATTAGTAAAAAATGAACTCATTTTGAAAATTTATTAGGTTCGGTCATTAGGCAGATCTTTCGAGATACGTTTGTCAACTTTGAGCTAACTACAACGTCATGTCTGATTTTATTTCCCTTTCATTATGTAAAGTTTATAATAAAAATAATAATTACAACACTTCTCAGGGAACGCCACCTTAGCGTAGCTCTGTCCGTGCGGGTGGAGAGGGTTTGCGTGTTCCAATGACGCTGAGAGCTACGCTGGCGGTAGTGTAGCTACTAGTAGGGCCTCCCAAGCCGGACAGGTCTCATCGGAGGTTCCAGACAGTGTCCCACACCGACCTATCGTTCCTAATACTCCTCCACATTAATCCCACCTGCTGCCTCGTAGAAGGAGGAGGGATCTTCGAAGGCTAAGGGAAGGAAAACTCCGACAGAAAACCGAACTGGTTCTCCGGGCTCTGGGGGTTATTTTTAGGGTTGACAATCCATCTCCATAAAAATTACTGTTCAGAAACCTAACAATTATAGATACTGGACTGAAAAACGAAGACGACTCGGCAAACGAAATAAGGAATACATGAATTTGGAACATTGAACGTCCTCACTCTACATGAACCTGGTAATATGATAAAGCTTCTCCAAGAACTAAGGAGATACAAGATAGCTATCACAACAGTGCAGGAGGCTAGATGGCTTAGATCAGGAATCTACGAATTGCATGATTTTGTTATTTGCCACAGTGGAGGTGAATCACACGAACTAGAAACCGGGTTCATGATTGACAATACATACAAAACTCTATTGTTGGATACACATTTCTCTATGACTATGTACACTTCGAATTAGATGCAAATATTTTAACATCTCATTTATTAATGTACATACCTCTACAGAGGTAGACAGTCTTGAAGATAAAGCATCCTTCTGTACTTTGCTTGATATACCATATCAGAAGATTCCGAAGCATGATGTTAAAATTGTTCTGGGAGACTTTAACGCACATATGGGGAAAGAAGAAGAATTTTCTTGGGGAAATATAGCTACCATACCACTTCAAATGACAATGGAGTGACAGCAGAAGACTTTGTTATTACAAACAACTTAGTAATTAGTATCACCCAATTCCCTCATAAGGATATTCATAAGACCACGTGGACTGTACCAGGTGACCAGGTCCTCAAATATAAGCAAACTGATCAAGTTCTGATAGATTCACATCGCGTCTCTGATATATGGATGTGCGAGCCATGAGAAGACCTAATTGTGGCAGTATAAAAGTTTTTGGTATACGTTAATTATAGACAAAAACTAAGTATTAAACGACCTCGACAAAGGCATAAAAGTACATGGTACAATGTAGAAAAACTAAAAGATCCCAGAATAATTTACGCCTACAAAGAGGAACTAGTCTTCTTGAAGAATCACACGAACCTTATGAATCAGTTCAAGCAAAATGGCTGCGTATCAAAACGAGTATTCGTCGAGCAAGTCGAGATAAAATAGATACGAAGCCCAAGATGGGGAAAAAACTCTTGGTTCGACGATGAATGTGAAGAAGCTCTAGAGCTGAGGGACAGAGTACGAATGAAAATGCTGGAGAGAAACACACGAAATAGTATATCTGAATATAATGAGACAAGAAGGCAAGCCAAGAAATTTTGTAGGCAGAAAAAGAAGGCTTGGTTTGAGGAAAAGATGAAAAAAATGCAAAATCTGGACAGCTGAGGATACTTTAGAAAGTACTATGGGAAAGTCAGAACCCTCAGAGATGGATACCAGCCAAGAACGAACATATGTAAAGACGGAGAAGAAATCGCATTAGTAATGAAGAAGAAATCTTAAATACCTTGGCCGATTATTTTCAGGAAATACTAAATGAGAATCAGAAGGACAGTGCACCCGCTAAGAAAATACTTTCTGGACCTGAACCTTGGATTAATTAACCCTCATTTGCTGAAGTTAAGTGCGCCATTAAGATGTTAAAGCTAAATACAGCACCAGGATGCGAAGAAATACCATCAGAAATGCTTAGAAATTGAGGTTGCAAATTCTGGTAAGAAATTCATTTATTAGTATCAGCAGTATGAAATGAAGAGAAAATGCCTCAAGACTGACATAAGGCCATAATCCATCTCATTTACAAAATGGGTAACACGTTAGAGTACAAGAACTACAGGGTAATATCCCTATTAAGCACTAGTTATAAAGTTTTCTCTTCAATATTAGCCTCAAGATTTTCAATTTACTACGAAGAAATCTTAGGGGATTATTAAGCAGGTTTTAGACAGGGACGAACCACTACCGATCAGATCTACCCTACGACAAATTCTTGAACAATGTTATAAAAATAGTGTTACTATACATCAACTCTACATTGATTTTAAGCAGGCCTTTGACTCCATCAAAAGATATCAGATTTTTAAGATTTTATATGACTCTGATATACCATGAAAATTAATTAATCTGACTGAAATAATATTAAGTAACAACGAAAATGTAGTTAAATGTTCTTGAGGTTCGTCCTTGTATTTTATTTCCATTCGGGGTGTTAGACAAGGGGATCTTTTATCAACCATTCTTTTCAATTTATGTTTAGAGAAGTTGGTGAGCCTCACTTATGCAAAAAATGGTACTCTCATTAATAGAACCAAATATATTCTAGTCTACGCGGACGACTTGACGATAATGGGTAGAAGAATGCTGGATATTGAAGAAATCCTCAATGTCAGTGATGTTCCTGAGCAGCAAATAGGTCTTAACATTAACACAACCAAAACCAAGTACATAGAAACAACACGACTAAGCAGACCTCCTCTTAAACTAACTAAAATTAATAATATAGAATACGAGAAAGTAACGTCTTTTAGATACCTTGAAACCGAGGTCAATAAAATGGAAGATAAAATCAGATCAAGAATCTCTGCAGGAAATAGAACTTACGGCAGTCTGTACAAACTCCTTCGAAACAGACAGCTGAGTAAGAAAGTTAAAATTCAACTGTATAATACCATTATCAAATCCGTTGTATTGTATAGGTGTGAATGTTGGACCTTGACTGCAGATACACAACAAATGCTTTGAGTCTGGGAACGAAAAATACTGCGGCGTGTGAATGGACCCATTCGGGAACAAAATTTATGGAGAATTAGAAGGAATCAAGAACTATCAGATTTATACAAAGCTCCTGATATTGTGCCATGTATTAAAATAAGAAGGCTAGAGTGGGGTGGACATTCAATAAGAATGGATGAAGAGAGAGAGAGAGAGAGAGCTGTTAAGAAGATATTTATGGGAAGAATTGAGGGAAGAAGAAAGGCAAGCCCAGGACGATATGGTTGGATCAAGTGGAGGACGATTTGAGATGTTTTAAGGTTAAAAGATGGCGTAAGAAGGTATTAGATCGAAGAGAATGGGTACCTTTTATTAAGGAAGCCAGGGCTAAACTAAAAGAGCTGTAATGCTACTGGAAGAAGAAGTAATTGTAACAATTTGTTAGATTAATTGTTGTTCTTACCTCTAGTATTCCCATTAATGTTCAGAGTATGAACTGAGTAGAACGTGGATACACATTAAATTAAACTTTTTATGAAAATTATTTCATGTTATAAACAAAATTAATAACAAAAATAATACTATAACAAAAATAAAATATGTCAATAAAATAGAATCAGTCATTAGAGGGAGTTTTTGTCATTTCCAGCTAGATTTTCCATCCAGCCCATGCTGTCCCTCCATTTAGGGCGAGATTCGGCGGTTTCATTGGATGCTCCCGGCTTTGGCGCACCCATACATGTATTTTAAAGCGCAGTCGCGACGACCAATCGCTTCCTGTGAAAGCACGAAGCGACCAACCTCTTCATGTGAAACGGGCTTCACAAACCTTTAAACAATGGCAATTAGGTTATTTATTATGGAGTTTTAAATAATGTCAATTGAGTTTGTTTTATGGTGGTTTTGAGAAAACATGAGGCGTTGAAAGGATATTTATATGCAAAAATCTCCAAATCACTGTTTGCCAATTTGAATCGATCATGGTTGCTAAAGCAAAATTTCTTTTGCCATTGCAACAATAAATATTCGCGACGAGAGAATTGAAATTGAAACTCATTTGGTCAAATCATAAACATTTTAAAATGATTTCTTAGCATTTTTTTCATATATGAAGCAATAAACACACATTTGTAGAGAAAAATATGTATTGTTTTTTGTGAAACTTAAATTTGTATTAATGTATCTGTAATAGCTTAACAGTTTATATACTAATAGTTAATTATGTTTCCTTAGTAATCAAAATTAATATTTTGATATTATATTGGCTATTGAACTCCATTGTTTAAGCATCAAGTGATTTGTCGTAGCTTGTGTGTAACGTAAAGAGAGATAGTATTTTATCTTCATGTAAGTAAGGTGTGAGTCGGTAATAGTTATAGTATATGATCAAAGAGGATTGAATGGGGTTGATGGGGCTTATGAATTCCTGCATTTTCCACACAATGCTTCTGAATCCTTTTCTCGTCGGTATAATTACATTAAAGAGCGAAAGGTTGTATGAAATTCAAGTCTCGTTCTCATACTGAGCTAAAATCTATGATCCGGGGAGTCGCAAGTTCAAAAAAATTGTTTTTCAATACAATTGATTTGTTTTCTGAATATCCGTTGAATGCTTGAAACTTCCCGCTTTTCTCACACATCCTCCAATAATGTTTTCCATGATTATTGCTCAGTATCAGTTTGTTACAATAGAACACAGACTAAAGCCCTTCGATAACCTCATTCAGTCCACTATTATAGCAATTACCCGACTGATCGACGTTTTATCAACTTTTGGCTTGGTCCCGAGGAGGTCAGTCGAGAGGGACTCATACAACTCTAGTTTTCCCATAAACCGCACGTTAACTAACACAAAGAAATACAATAGATGGATCACCCAAGGGATAAGAATTTCTTCAAACAACAAACGCCGTTTATATTATCTTTCAAAACGCTATAACCAACCACCCGAATTCCATAATTATTTTCGTAAATATAAGACTATTCTTCGAAAAGTAGTCTATGCAGCTAAAGTAATGGAAAACGACAGGCATATACTAAAATCGAACAACCGGATGAAAGCCATGTGGAATATTGTTAAAAATTACACGTC